>JACEGR010003525.1:77157-103302 GCA_014170235.1 Listronotus bonariensis | reverse complement strand
AATGTATTGTATTGTGTTTCTTTAATGTCCATGTGTGTGTGTATTTTATTTAATGTAATGTGTGTATTATTGTATTATTGTATTGTGTAATGTGTAATGAGAAGTGTGTGTGTGTGCTAGTAATGTAGCTAATATACATGTAATACAATATTATGTTTATTATTGTTGTAATAGCTGTGTGTGTGTACAGCTGGGTGGGGAGGAAGTTTGTTAACACGGGACTTAAAAACTTGAAGATTTGGGGGAAGGAAAGACCTCCGCTGGCAGTAGGTTCCACAGTCTAGAAACTCTAGGGATAAAAGAACGAACGAAATGGGAAGTTCGGGGCCTGTCCAATTGAACTGTATAGGGATGCATACGCGCGGCACCGCGAGTTTCTCTGTTGGGAGCTGCAAGAGGAGGGACTATACTGGATAATTCGTCGAAGCAGAAGCCGAAAAAGTATCTATAGAAGAGCGATAGATCTCCCACAGCTCGACGATGGGCAAGAGAAGGAAGTCTTTGAGTAAGTAAAGGATCATTAATAAGACGAACAGCCCTTCTTTGAATGGCATCAAGAATGCTGAGGGTTGTAGGGGATGCCATTCCCCAGACATGAGAACAATATTCCAGAGAGGGTCGAATTTGGAACACATACAAATTGGAAGGAGAAAAATACTTTTGGCTCAAAAAGAAATCCAAGCTTTTTGAAGCCGCGGTGGCTATAGATACAATATGTTTATGCCAGTCAAGGTTATTCTCAAATGTGACACCCACAAGGTTAAATGTGTCCCCGCTCTGCAAAACCTGGCCACTCATAAGCAAAGGATGAGTGTTTGATGATTTTTTCGCGACAAGGAACATGATTGTGTTTTGGATGCATTAAATTGAGATTTTTGGCGCCCCAATCCAAAATCAAATTGAGATCCTGTGAAAGAGATATCTGCATCGCCCTGCGTTTGCTTCCCAAGTCGGGTTGAGAGATTGGTTTGGGAACCTGAAAAGTGGAGTGAAGGGTATTATCGTCAGCATAACTATGAATGGGATTGGTTGTGGAATAAAGAAGGTCGTTGATGTGAAGAAGAAACAAAGTTGGTGCTAGTACTGAACCCTGAGGCACTCCAGCATTAATTTCGTGAAAGCTTGAAGAGTGGCCATCAACAATGACTGATATACGTCGATTAGAAAGATAACTGAAGAGCCAAGAGCAGAGTTTAGTTGGAAGACCGTAGGAGGAAAGTTAATTAAGAAGTGCGTCATGCCAGTCGAAAGCTTTAGATATATCAAGAGCAACGATCTGGGACTCACCTAGAAACTCAAGAGATTTGTTCCAGTTGTATGAAACGAAGGAAAGAAGCTCTGCTGTAGATCTTTTGTGACAAAATCGGTATTGCCTGTCATGTAAAATTTTATGTTTTTCTAAATACCTAAGAATTTGCGAGTTAATGGATTTCTCCATAACTGGTACTGTAAAATTATTTTTAGAAAGCTTGTGTTGTTTAATGAGACTTTTATGTTAGTGAATTTACAGAGATGGAATTTTTGCATGTTTAGCTAAATAATAACTTTCAAAATCCAATTACAGTCCTTTGGAAACATCCTGTACAATTTTCTCGCATTTGTGCTTCCTAACCACTACTTCCGACATTAAAACTCTCAATAAGGTTATATTAATTTTCCGGTATCCTAGTCGCATTCTATTGCATAGATATTCTTTCTTCTACATCAATTTAAAAAAAAATGCAGATGACCACGACAGCGACAGGTTCTTCCACTTAAATAACAATAAAAATAAATAAACCATTGTCAAGGTTCCAATGACTGATATAAAAACAATTTTAAGCCTTTGACCATTATTTTGTTGCAGTACTTTTTAGTCGTACCGGTACCTACTTTGTTATGCTATAACTTGATCACTTGATTGTATTGTCTCTCTTAACGCTTAATTGGACAGTGGGTACCAATAGTGTAGTGTAGTATATCGGTGGCCGGGTACTACTAAAGATTTGGTACGATTTGGATTAAAAGGAGTTTTGTTAAATTAATACGATGAAAAATGTGATGCGAGCTTTGTGGGTTATAGGGTTGTTTTCCTTTGCAATTGCGGAAATACGTAAGTTAAAATTATTTAAATTACTATTTTAAGGAATATTAAATATATATATATATATATATATATATATATATATATATATATATATATATATATATATATATATATATATATATATATATATATATAATTTTTTATTTATTTTTCTTGGGTATAGGTTTTTTTTGTTAATAATTAAAACTATTTCATTACATAGCTAACATCTGACGTTTCGCCTAGCGTAGTGAGCTTTTTCAAAATATATATTGCGTTCAGGCAACAACCTACAAACAATTACAAAAATTACTATTTTTTTATCACAAATTTAAATAATACATACCAACACATTTAAAAAACTTTACATAACACTAATTTTACAGAAACGCACCTCGAAAAAGATTGTTAAGGGTCACATCTTATTTTGATTATAAAAGAGTATCTGTTGTAGGAATTCTTTTTTTATATTTAAGGAAGTTTAATTGTTTTGCTGCTTTACTTTGGTTGAATTTATTTACTATATTATTATACAGATAGAAAAATTTTGTTGAAATATTATACAGTTTGTCGTGGTTTTAACCTGCATAAAAGCTGTTTTTAATAAATTAGATTGTGGTAGATTTGGCTTAGATTTCTCAGTCATTGTCATTGACAGCTTGCTGTTCTTTCTTTATATAAATCATTTCTTTAACTATATCGTGTTTTTTAAGGATGTATTTTATTTTTTCAGAGAGGTTTTGGGTATAAGGCATAGCAATGTAATTTTTTGAATTATCTGTGTTTTAAGGGTCTTCCTGAGCTTTATTATGATTGTAGAATTTAAAGGTACGTTGCTTGATAATTCGATTTATATGTTTTTCTAAAAAATTGTTTTCTTTTACGAGGTGCGTTTCTGTAAAATTAGTGTTATGTAAAGTTTTTTTAAATGTGTTGTTATGTATTATTTTAATTTGTGATAAAAAAATAGTAATTTTTGTAATTGTTTGTAGGTTGTTGCCTGAACGCAATATATATTTTTGAAAAAGCTCACTACGCTGGGCGAAACGTCAGATGTTAGCTATGTAATGAAGTAGTTTTAATTATTAACAAAAAACCTATACCCAAGAAAAATAAATAAATTATATATATATATATATATATATATATATATATATATATATATATATATATATATATATATATATATATATATATATTTATATTGTTTTCTATTTAAAATAAAAATATTAATTTTAAATTAGTATTTGTATAATTGTATTTTTAGATTATTATTTAATCTCCTGTAATATAATAAGTAAAATTTTGGCATTGAAAATACGAAAAGTCATATCTTAAAATTTAAAATTTTACAGGAAAGCCATTAAAATGAAACCACATTGTTTAGGTTTGGTTTTAATAAAAACAATAAAATATATATTTTTTATTATTTATTTTTAAATTATATTTAAAAGGATCATAAAACTTCAAATAATAAGAAATATAGGTTTTGTTAAATTACCTACAAACAAGGCAAAAATTAGTTTATGAGATTGCCAAAAATGTGCTTTATTAATAATTTCAAAAATATTACAAATAGAAGTAAAATTTTTTGTTGTAGTTTTAGGGACAATAATATTTTTTTTACACAAAATTGGCTAAATTTTTACGTATTGATAGGTATTAAATACCTGATTTAAATGGCTATATTTCCGAAACCAATAAAGTTAGATGTACCTAATGTAATATTTTCCTAAAGATGTTTTAAAGTTCTTTTTAATGGTGATAAATATATACAGGGCGTCTTATTAAAAAATATATATTTTTGTCCCACCCTGTATATTATTACCAGTATCATAATCATTAAAAAATTTTAAAGAGCTTTAAGGAAATACCGCATTAAGTATATTTTTATTAGTTTCGGAAAAATAGTCATCGAAATCAGGTATTTAGGTAATTTTTAAAACATCACCATTTTGTGGCGTGTAAGGATTTTAACTTTATAATCTAGGGTTATAAGGTACTCTTAAGGTACTAGTAGGAGAGCCGACGATGCTAAATGGGGATTTACTCGAGCGTCACAGAGACCTATTGATTTGCAAAGCCTAAATGATAATAAAAAAAAATGTTATATATAATGTATACCTTTTCAAAGGTGGGGGAAGTGGCTATGGACATTTAAAATTGTCAAAAAATAATATTATTATTTCGGCTTGTGAAAATCGTTTGGATCGTATCGGATTATATTTTTTTGTTATCCTTGAATTATTTTGTTTAAAATAAAAAAATAGCCATGTTCGAAAATGTTAAACTGACGTTTTTTTGTAGCACTCCGTTTTCTTTACGTCACTCTAAAATTGTCAAATTAGTGGAAATATACTGTTTAGCATGTAATTAACTTACCCTATCTTAATCTAACGCGCTCGACAATTTCTAACGAATATTTTTTTGTTATTTATGATCGGCCCTGTATACGGAGCTCATATTTGGTGGAGGTACTTAACCGGGTACAAGGCATTTTCCGGTATATTAATCTGTCGCGCTGTAGTAAATTCCGAAATCCCCTCTTGGACTTTCTTGCCTACTATTAGAAGCTTCAAATGATGTGCCACAAGATTTTTATTATTTTCCCAAGCCTCCAACTTAAAGTTTTCATTCGTTAATTTTACTCTAAAATATAGAAATTGAAGCTTCAGTTTGATATCCCACAATTTTGCATTTTTAAATTGATCCGTTCAGAAAATAAAAATGGGAGGGGAACATTCAAGAAATGTACTGTATTTACTCTATTGTAATATATCCCTAGGAAGAGATTTTCATAAAAAAATTTAATCCAAAAAAGTAGGCTTAAGTGATTTTGCGGTTGCGATAATATAAATTGCTGAAATACGTAAGTAAAATAAAAAAAAAATATGTATTTTTAAGACATTAAAAAAATTAACCATGGCATTTTATTGGCATTTTAAATATTGGTTTTTACATAAATTAAAAAGCATGTTCGACAGTTATTAAATCTCATCAGCAGTAATAAAATAAGTGAAATTTGCATATCAGCTGATTTTCGTAGAATTAAACTTATGTGGTTCTTTGATGGCATGTAAGCATTTTAAAGCAATGTAATAAAATAAAATAATTCTAATATTTATAAACCTGGCTTCCAATTTCAAGTTTTTACTTTTTTGCAAGTATTTGCAAAAATAGTGTCTCATTATTATACGAGGTGGTTCAAAATAAATACAAACATTTTAAAAACCATAAGGTTATACAGAAACCAAGCGCGTACTGTCAATCTTTTTTTAATAAAAGAGGGTTTATAAAGCACCTTGTTTTAAAGTTCCTTTGATTCTTTAATCAACAACGCCCCTTTTTAATAGGTTTAGCCATTCCAAAGTTACAAGCTAATGTCATTAAAACTGCACTACAATAATAAGGTCAGATTTTAAGGCCTTGTAAGTCTGGAGCGGTTGGGCGAATTTGTATCAACAAAGAGGCGTTAAAAAAGAATCAAAAAGTCTTGACATCCTCTTCCATAAAAACAAAGTTCCTGTTGCCACTAAGCCACGTAACCACAAACATTTTTGTGCCAAAAAGTAGTTTTATTTATACGCTTTCAGCTTAAACTTTTCCCTATCACGGTATATTTTTCAATTTGAAAGATAAAGGGAGGGACACTAGCGTAGCAAAGGGGCAGTCCTCCTCAGGCCCCCTGGTAGAAGGGGGATTTGGGTTTATTTCTTGTGTTTAAAAATGAAAAATAAGGGAACAAGGGGTGAGAACCTTTTAAAGGAAGGGGGCCCCGCAGTAAGTATATTATGTTATAGTGGAAGAAGAGGCCCGTTTTAGAAGTGAAAATTTTTTTTTTTTGCTCTTAATTTCTTTTTGAGAACAAAAACTTATGCTTAAATGGGCCTTGATTTTTAGAGAAATCAATGGCAAACTATATTTTCCTACAAAATAATTATCTTTCTCGAAAGCTCCTGCAAAAATTCATAAATATATTTTATTACAAATGCAAAAAAGCGATATATTTTTTTAAAACTTTTTATCTTGATTTGCAAAAATTTTAGAACTTGTGGTTTTTTATCTTTGGACAATCCACGAAGGCTGAAAGTCTAAATACTAACGTACCGTGGGTGTCTTGAAGATTTGGGAGGGAAGGAAAGACCTCCGCTGGCAGTAGGTTCCACAGTCTAGAAACTCTAGGGATAAAAGAACGAACGAAATGGGAAGTTTGGGGCCTGTCCAATTGAACTGTATAGGTATGCATACGCGCGGCACCACGAGTTTCCCTGTTAGGAGCTGCAAGAGGAGGGACTATACTGGATAATTCGTCGGAGCAGAAGCCGTAAAAGTGTTTATTTAAACTTAGACATATACTTAGTCATTTTTTTATTTTAAATAAACATTCTTAAGAATCAGTTTCTTTTTCTAAAATACCCTCTATATTAGAACACACATTCTCCAATATAAAAAAACTTCCTTGCATATTAAGAAGATTGCAACAAGTGCAAATTAATGCAAATATTTCTGTACTGAAATGTTTCTTTGTGTCTTTTTTGTTCAATGCTTTTATTGTGATTGTTTTTTTACATTTATTATTGTTTGTTTTGCATAAACTAATCAGAACAGGGCGTTTTGCAATTCTGCCTTGAACTTACTCATCAACCTGCCAATTAAAGTACTTAACCCATTGGCATAACATTGTTTTAATTAACTTTGTACTTTTACTAAAAGTTACATAACTCTTGTAAGCAAACAATTATTACTTTTTGTTCAAATACATATTTAATAATGTCAATAAGCCTTTGGAATTAAGTACATAACTTAGTTTTGACATAAAAAAACAGGTGTAATTGTGAAAAGTGTTTAATAATTAACATAATTAATTAGATACAAATAAATATACAAAATGTTTTATTATTTAACACAAGTAGCTTAAGGGAGTATTTGTAAGGTTAAAATAAAGTTTTGGTTTCTATAGTAGAGGAGCCCAAGATGGGGATTTCGGGATTTATTACAGCGCGGCAGATTAATATATAGAAAGAACAGTTTAAAAATGTAAAATCGGTGCTCTTTGATATGAAAAAATCACAAAAAAGTCTAAAGCAAATAAATCGGCATGCTTGTCTTCGCGGCCGCCTTTGCTATATTTCTTTTATGATATGCCGGTTGATGCAGCTGGTCATCGCACTATGGGATAGAAATTATTTTTTATGGTCAAAATTCTGAAACTTATCAATCTAACTTAAAATGAGGTGCTTTTTGGAAACCTTAAACTTATTATATGATATTATAAATTTACACCCCCTTAACATTATTATATTTTATTGTACAAAATAAACTAAAATGTCAGCTTGTTTGGTTAATTCGGTAGTATTCTAATTAGTAATCTGATAATTATTATTTCATATGATATACAGGGTACGACAATAGGTATGATTTTTTTAAATGGAATACCCTGAATATTATACCACCACCAAAAAAATCTTTAAAATGCTTTAAAAAATACTACATTTGATGTGTCTATCTCAATTAGTTTCGGAAATATGACCATCCAAATCTGAAAAATAATTTTAAATTATTCTTAGAAGCGTAATAGAGATACATCTTTCCAACTTTTTTTATTTTTAACGTACAAAATAAATTAAAAACACTGTTTTGTTGGGTAGATTCTGTAGAATCCATATCTTTCATCAAAATGCTTTTATCTTTTAGGATATACAGTGTAGGACAAAACATATTAAATTTTAAAATGGAAAACCATGTAAATTATAAAAAAATCTTGTATCTGTCCTTACACTCAGAAGTAGCAAAAAGTAAGAAGGCAATTGTAAGTACAAAAACTGATAAAGCAAAAGGTAAAAAAAATCTGACAAAAGTAGCGAGACTTCGCGAGACTGCATCGGAAACACAACAATAGCTCTTATTATTTAAACTCTTTACTTTTTTAGTAAACAAGGCTAATAATAAACTAAGTAGATTAAATTTTGTATATTTATGTTTACTTAAAATACATTTTCAAGTTTCCTATTACCCCAATAGAAGTCGTCATATCCTTTTATAATTTTGCGTACATGTAGTTTGGAGTGTTTACTTTGAAATACACAGCATGAGCCAATAAAATTTCAAAGTTGCTTTTTGGCCAAAATTTATGGATTTCTATCCCATAGTGTATCGGCGCGTCGCTATAAAGGATAGCGGCGCCTTTGTATAAAATATTCCGATTGCAGGCGGCCTTTCTTATGTTTTTTGTATTATTTTCAAAGGGTACCGAATTTGCGCTTTTAAAATGTTCTTACTACACCAGAGGACACCTTGTACCAGGTTAAGTCCCTTCACCAAATATAAGCTTCGTATACAGGGCCGAACATAAAAAACAAAAATATATTAATCAGAAATTTTTAAGAGCGCCAGATTGAAATAGGGTCACTAATATGACAATTTGAGAATGACGTTAAGAAAGCGGAGGGCTACAAAGTTGTAAAAAAAATGTCATGTTGATATTCACGACCGTGGCTATTTTCTTTTTATTTTAAAGAAAATAATTCAAGCATAACGAAACATATATAATTAATACGATACGAACGATTTTCACAAGCCGAAATAATAACATAGGGAATTCCATGTAAATTTTGAAGTGGTCCAATATTGGCTCCCCTAATTATTTTAGAAGAAAATATTATTAGGATTTTTTAAAGAGCACGATAAGTTCTACCCAGTGTACAAATTTCAGCTCTTCTCAGTCCGCTAGCTAAGAGATAAATGCTAAAATAAGTTACGAATCTCCTATCTTCTTACCCGCCTTGTATTATTAAAAGTTTAAAATAAAATACTAGAAAAATTATTTAACCTCTTACTCTCAAGTTGTCAGATCAATGTCACATCATTTTTAAATAATGAACTACTTAAATCAAGAAAAACTCACTACTATAAAATGGTTTTACCAGGGAAATAGTTATCGAAGAGTAGCGGACATGTTTGCAGCCTATTTTTCCAATAGGCCAATACCAAGTAAATCGACAATAGAACGGACGATAAAAATTTGAAACTACAGGCACAGTAATCAATAATTGCAAATGTGAAGAAAATCGACGTAATCTTTCGCCAAACGATTTTTTTCTATGGGGACATTTAAAAACTAAGCTACCAATAAAAAATATGAAAATTTAGTCCAGCTAAGGAATGCTATTTCCGCTGAATGTGCCAGAATATCGATGTACCAACTAGCCAACGTAAGAAATGAGTTTTATAATCGTTTGGGTTATTGTCTGGCTGTTAATGGAGGAAAATTTGAGTATTTGATTAAATCCTGATATTTTCGTCATAAATTGATTTCTAAATGTAGAAAAATTTGTTTTATTGTTTTGCGTAACTGTGAGTGCATGTGTTGGAATTAGCTGTAAACTAAAATGAAATGCGAGGATTCTTTTGAAATTCCCGTATAAAATTGTTCAGTTTTGGCAATGACATTATAAATTAATGATCTAAATTGATAAATCGATATGGTGTTTTTATTATTGATTTCTAGAGTACAGGGTGCATAATGAGATACTACGTTGCAGAAATATTAAGCAGTTTACTCTTGACTGGTTGGTTGAAAATGCTCAAATTTTCATTTTGGGTGGAACTTACTGTGCTCTTCAATAAATCCTAATAGCATTTTTTTCTAAAATAATTAGGGGAGCCAATATTTGACTACTTCAAAATTTACATGGGATTCCCTATGTCCCGCCCGACGGAGCTTTGCAACCCAATAGGACTCTATGACGATCGAGTAGATTGATTAGATTAGATTAGAATAGGGCCGGGGTAACCTCATGCACTGAAGCCGCTTACTGAAGCCGCTCGGATTATTGTGCGCCCTCTTTTTACGTCTCGGTGATGTCAGCCAGACGGGACCTACAGCTTAACGTGGGTTCCGAACCACGGTCCTATGAGCGACAACTTAAGACCTCGTCCCCACCCAGGGGGCACTACTGAACCTACCAACTGAGTGGGGTCCGCATGTCTACGGTTGCGCAGGACACGGCAAAGTGTGTTCTGGAGCCCTGGTCCTTTGGTGGCCTTCAGCGTCGATACATTTTGCACTTTGTCCGTCTGGTGTTGAGGTAACCACTAAATTCCGACCAACTTATAAATAAGTATTTGGCCTCAGCAGGATTCGAACCCACCTTACGTCTGTTGTGCGCTCAACGACTTAACGCCTTACACGCTAAGCCATCACCGGACGCTCGAGTAAATCCCCATTAAGCATAGTGGGCTTCCCACTGTAAGTGCTTGTCATAAGAAAGGTAAAAACACAATTTTTTGGGTGAAGTGGTTTTTAGTCCTTTAATTTTTTTTTTTTTGAGATAACAAAGGACTTTTCAAAAAAAAAATGCCTTTAATTTAAAAAGGCCCAATTGTGTATAATTAAAAATCTTTTTTATCTTTGGACAAACCACGAAGGCTAAAAACCTAAATACTAACGTACCGTGGGTGTCTTAAGCGAGGTAAGAGGAGTTTGTTGACACAAGACTTAAATACTTGAAGATTTGGGGGGATATATATATATATATATATATATATATATATATATATATATATATATATATATTAATTTATGCTTAGTACATACAAAAGTTAGGATTTAGGTAAAGTACAAAATAAATTAAAAATAACAGTTCATATTCAAGATGTTAAAACGGGCTATGTCAATATCTCGCCTAAATAATTTTTTTTTTTTATAATTTCACCATACCTAATATTTTTAAAAATATATTTTATTAGTAAACTTTAAATAAAAAATTATTGAGTTATGCAGCCACAGAAATAATGTGTAGTGAAAGGTATCTTGGTCGAATGCACAAAATATGCGGTAAAGTAAAAGTAAATAATAAAAAAATACGGCACAACAGAGTGATGGTGGTTAAGAAAATAATCAAAAGAAACGTGAAAAAAAAAACCTTTAAAATTATTTAAATTAGCACCTAATGAGACGTTAAAATAATAAATGTTTTAGCTAATAGTACCCATAAAATTTACGGGTACCATCAAAACAACTTTTTATTACCTAAACATCTTTTAAAAGTGTTAATTGAAAATATTTTATATAAAAGAGATAATAGGCTATTTAAGTTTTGACATCATTTATTAAATAGGTAAACATTATGGGTATATCCACACTTCTAATAAATTAAAGTAAGCAAAACTTGCTAAAATGTTTTTTTTTCAATTTACTGTGTTTAAATAAATGCAATAAAAATATGCTAAATATTCCGGGTTAATAGAGACATTTTGCACCTTTTAAAATAACAGACGTTTTTTGGCCTCCTTATGGTTATCGTTATTAAACATAACGATTACGGCAGCAGTTTTAGACAGAGATTTTGCAGCCTCTTTAAAGAAATATATCTTGCGTCTGCGCTTTCGACACATAACCTTATTTTTGCCTGTGGTTCACCGATTTTAAAGTTAACGAAAAATCAGTATTTACTTTTATTCTTCATAAGATATAAATTCATATTTAAATATATGCAAACACTTCTGTTGATTTCGTTTTTTAAAGTAGATGCAAACAATACAGTATAAGCAAAACACAAAAAGTAAGGTTAGGTTTGGTAGTAGAATAAAAGCAAGTGTGTCAGATTGTAACATCTAAATTAATTACTGATTTAGAATATCCGTAAAAGTGCAAGTCCGTTTTAATTTCTTAACACTAGTTGATTTTTATTACTGCTATAGATTTTTCACTAATTAGAGACCTAGGTATAAATGGTATTTTAATTAATACGGCATTAAAATTTTAACCTTTTAAATAATTGATATTAAAATTTCTACAATCCGGCAACAACGCAGTTTAACAATAACGATAACGATAACGATAAGCTCTTCGGTATTCATCCGTAATTAAAGGAGTCCGGTATGGTTAATAACGATAACGGATCATGTTTGCGTTACTGCGCAATCTCAGAATAACGTTAACAATAACGGAATTGCAAAATAAGGGGTGCAAAATGTCTCTAATACTTGTAATAATAATTTGTTAAGAAAAAGCACAAAATCCTTATGCTAAAATATTAAGATTTAATCAAACATACCTGTATTTAAAAGTTCATATTAAGGAAGATGGTTGATTAAAAAAAAATATATATAAATAACTTTGATAATTTTTGATACGTTTTAAATAATTAAATAAAACTTGGTTTTTTGACACTAGCTATTCAGATTAAATATTATTTTTATGTGTAAACTAGAGGGCGCTAGCTACACCAATTAAATTTCTCTAAAACAGTCCAACTTTTTGTGCTACTTTGTATGTACCATCTAGTAAACCAGTGAACTCTTTTATACTTTCTACACAAGGTGTACTTTTTAAAGGTGGCTCTGAGTCACCGTTTTTAAGATATTTGCGTTTAGGTGTTGTTTAGTGCAACCAAAAATGCCTTTTAAAACATTTTATTAGAGGCTTATTGCAAGTTGCCTTATTAAGCTTATTAATACCTGCCTTATTTAAATAGTACTTGTAACCATAATTTAAAGTTATTGGAAATCATGTTGACAGTACCATTAACCTAAAAAAGGAAAAACCAAAGTCGGTCTATATAAGGTCACGACATTCGGCCATGTTGCTTTGACGTGTTATGACGTCACATCTCCCATTTTTTCGGCCATGTTGTTCAGTGCCGGAGATATACAGTTTATTGTATTAGTAGAACAACCGTTTATACAACAGTTTTTAATTATTATTAAGATGTAAATTCTTTTACTTTAAATAAAAAACAGATGGAATTACATCTTTTAACAAATATCACTTCTAAAACAATGTAATATGAAATTCGCAAATTCTAGACGCCCCTGGATTGATCATCAGCTTTGATTTTACCCAGTCTTGCCAACTTTTCTCCGTGGAGTGCCCTTCCTTGCGTCCCCGACCTCGAATCGCCTAAAAGTTGAGGATATGTCGCAACCTTATAAATATAAACTAACCTTGGGAAAAACAAAATTTAGTAGTTTTTCTTTATTGTTTTTGTTGTAGGGTTTTGTTTTACACAATTACAAAAATACATTTGAAAAAGCAAGGTATTAAGTATTTTTACTTCTAAAAACTTTTCGATTTTTTAGTCGGCAGCCGTTCGGTTATACGAACAGTTCCGAAGTTAAAATAAGACCAAAATAAGGCACGACCTAAAACCGACATAAATGAAGACGGGCACTATCCTTATTAACGGAGTCCTCATCCTACCATGCATCTGCGCAAGCTCAGATGTCAAAATAAGGCCGGTATTATTAGTGCCTGGCCTTATTGCATTGTGCAATAATTCTCTATTAGCTATAACTACAACTACCTTATGATAAACGAATAATTTATAATATATACTTTTTGGTTTGCATTACATCACTTAAATGAAAATATCTTGAAAACGGTTGCTCAGAGCCATTCTTATAATGTATAACTATTTTATGTAAAAAGTATAGAGGAGTTTACCGGTTTACTTAGATAGTATATACAGAGTAGCATAAGAGAGTTAAGGCGTTTTAGAAAAAATTAAATAGTGTAAAAGTTAATATTAGATCTGTTTTTATTGAAATATTCAAAATGTAACAAAAATAATCCAAATAAATTAAAAATAATTATTTTACTTCAACACCCTGTATCTTCCTTATTATCCACTTTAGGATATAGGTATGTTTGGTAAAATCTTAATATTTTGGCATAAAGATCTGTGGTTTTTCTGTGTACTATGAATTAGCGGACACTCTTAGCAATAAATAATCTTCTGTTGGCCTCAAAAAAAAAGTGGTATAGGAAATTAAAAAAAAACAAGTTGATTTTTGGCTAGTATCCCTCTTTTTCCCACAGAGAAAATCTAAGTTTTAAAACGAATCCTTTATCTGTTTTTTTCTAGATTTGTTTAAATTTTATTTTTATAATATTAACGTAAAAATATCTGCATTAATCGGAATTTGTCGATAAAATTTTGCCAAAACGAATAACATACAAATAAAGAATTTACTTTTAAAATTTACACTTTTCATGGGGTTAACCCAAATTCTAACTTTTTCCCCAAATTAAAAAAAAAATACTCTTTAATTAAGGGTTTCCTTTTTGACCTTTTTATGCATATAGGCATAAACTAATTGCTATTGCTAAGGAAAAACACAAAATAAAACATGTTTAATAATTTAAATTCACGATGATAATGTTTGGAATAAGTAACACCACACTTAACTTTCAGTCCTTGTTTGATTTTACGATTTCTTGAGAAATAACGTATGTCCTAAAAGTTTTGGCACCCGCCTCAGTTGACGACAACATCTTGGTATACGAAGAAGCTGCGCTTGAGAGTATTTGGGGCACTTACGTATCTTTCGATATTTAAGACCATTCCTCCTCAATTCCAACGATATCGTACTCTTAGAAGATCTGTATTGCCTAGCCAGGCTCCTCGTTGACATTCCAATCTGGTGTTTTGCTCTTCTCACCAATCTCTCTGACCTCTGTGTGGTAAATGCACGTGGTCTTCCACTTTTGGGAGATTCAGACATGGTATTCCCTGCTCGCACTCCGCTATTGTTCTATAAATGGTTTTGCGTGAAATGTTTTCATTCTGGAATATTCGACAGATTTCAGCTTTGGGTATCCGCCCAACTAACTTGTAGATACTTTTTCTTACTTCTAATTTATACGACATCTTAAAGCGAAAACTTCAAAATAAATAAATCTCAACTGACAGAGTAAATAAACTTTTTGTTTTCAAAGGCAACTTGATATTATTTTGTTTTTGTTAAAATTAAAGACAATGAGTTTTGTGCCAAAACTTTTAGGACATACGTTATACTGGACATCCCGGTAAAAAACTAGATTGAGACCCAGAAATGCAAAAATATACTTTTGTTTCATTAATCTGCGTCTTTAGAAATTCGCTAAATACTTAAAACTGCATATATTTCAAACTTTGAAACCAAAAAAAAAAAACTGTGATCTAATGGACAAATTCTGACCACGGATTCGTATTTAGTAGGCTAAATTTTTTTAAAAGCCATACATCACACTTCTAGGTTTTAAACTTCTTTTGGAACAGTTTTTCCCCTTCCAATTTATACACTTTGCATGTGTCCCAAATTTGACCCCTCTCTGAAATATTGTTCTCATATCTGGGAGATACCATTCAAAGAAGGGCTGTTCGTCTTATTAATGATCCTTTACTTACTCAAAGAGTTCCTTCTCTTCGCCCATCGTCGAGCTGTGGGAGATCTATCGTCTATTCTATAGATACTTCTACGGCTTTTGCTCCGACGAATTATCCAGTATAGTCCCTCCTCTTGCAGCTCCCAACAGAGAAACTCGCTGGTGCCGCACGTATGCATCCCTATACGGTCCAATTGGACAGACCCACAGAACTTCCTATTTCGTTCGTTCTATTTATCCCTAGAATTTCTAGACCGTGGCAGAACCTACTGCCAGCAGAGGTTTTTCCTTACCCCTAAATCTTCAAGTTTTTTAAGTCACGTTAAGAAATCTCAACGCTCCATACTTTGCTTATGATTCCCTGCTTAAGACAATCTACGGTACGTTAGTATTTAGGCTTTCGGCATTCATGGATTGTCCAAAGATAAAACAAAAAAAGTTAATTTAAGGTAGGAAATTTATGCAAAATTTTAATTTATAAATATAAAATAAGTCATAACACACATAGGTATTTTTAAGCTCTTTGTAAAAATTAAATAAAAAAAAAAATATAGATCACCCTATATAAAATATTTTCTGCATAGTTGCTTAAAAAATGTCGACCAGTCGGAATACATTGCAAAATGTTATGAAAGTGTGCCATACTGTCAATTAAAACTTGTTTAAAACTAATGTATAAGGTTAATTTTCATTTCTTAACAGAGATTTGGTAAAAATACTGCTATGACCGTTTCTAAATCAATATTAAGTCATAGTCATAATACTAAATGCTAATTTTTAACGTAATAAGGTATGTTAATTGCAAGAGGCATCATGCCAATATAAAATCATAAGACATTAAAGTAATAAAAGTTTTACGTCATCTTAATAAAAGGCGCATACAGTAGAATACGAGGTAACAGACATTAAAAAAACCTAAGAATAGGTTTGTATTGCAAAATTATCTAATATAAAGCTTAAGGAAAAAATATTTTAAAGATGGGTAGTACAGAGACAACAATGAGACGAGCAACTAAATGTAAATAAATTATCCGAGAGAGAGATAGCTGCTGGGCCTTCCTTGTCTGTCTTCAAGGAAGGTAAACGCAGATGGCGCGTGAGTCGACTTTATCGTTTGCCCGCCAAATTCAAATTATATAGCTGTGCTTATTTTTGCCCTTAATGTTAGCTACTTGTTTTTGTTTCCTATTAATATAAAATATTGGGATTTAGTTCAATAATTACACACCTAATTAAAAATGTCATTTATTTGGTTTTTATAAAGATTTTTTCTTACAGATGTGTCAACATTACCTTAAATTATCTGTTGAAAAGCACAAATTTAATATATACACTGTGATCACTAATAAAAGTCAATATTCAAAGTCCAATTAAAGGTAAAAAACCACGAAACACACAATAAATCACAGAAAATGTAAAACAAACTGTCCAAACAAATCGGCCATTGAAAAATATCAAACACAAATATCGAATAACATTTCGGCGTGACTGCCTGCGGCAACGTTTGTCAAGTTAAAAATATTCGATTCATGGTATATTTTCTTTATCTTAATTAGATGTGAGCCAAAAAAGGACATTAAAATTTACATGCAGAAATTGTAAACAACTTGGCAACCAGGGCAAAGCGATGATTGCTCCATCTACGATAGCCTGCCATGATGAAAGACAAAGACATATTTGATTGGAACTTGCGTTAAACCAGAAAGAGATGAATACAATGGACAAATTGTTAGGACCAGTTACTCGTCTCATTGTTGTCTCTGGTTTGGCGTGACTTTACATAAGCTACAAAACGGATATTTACACTTAAACTGCAGACATAACAAATCCGACTTTGCACGTTTTACTTCATTGGCAGTGTTTTTAACGGAATTCATGATAACAAACCACCAAAAACTTAGCACAAATTGTTGGCTATCTCTATTTGTATTTTTTATTGCATTTATTGAATATATCATAAAATTATTTAAAAAATATGGTATTAACTGCATCAACATCAAGAAAAACTTGACCAATAAATGTCATGTTTCACTAAGTTAGTTTAAATTTATTCCAGTGGGGGCGCTAACAACGTTGCCAAGTCGCTTAAGAGCGTTAAGAATTTAATAAGGTTTTGGTTTTTATTAACATTTTTGTTAATATTATTAGAGACATTTTGCACCTCTTATTTTGCAATTCCGTTGTGGTTAACGTTATTCTGAGTCTGCGCAGTAACGCAAACATGATCCGTTATCGTTATTAATCATACCGGACTCCTTTAATTACGGATGAATACCGAAGAGCTTACCGTTATCGTTATTGTTAAACTGCGTGGTTGCCGGACTGTAGAAATTTTAATATCAATTATTTAAAAGGTTAAAATTTTACTGCCGTATTAATTAAAATAACGTTTATACCTAGGCTCTAATTAGCGAAAAATCTATAGCAGTAATAAAAATCAAATAGTGTTAAGAAATTAAAACGGACTTGCACTTTTACGGATATTCTAAATCAGTAATTAATTTAGATGTTACAATCTGGCACACTTTCTTTTTATTCTACTACCAAACCTTATCTTACTTTTGTGTTTTGCTTATACTGTATTGTTCGCATCTACTTTAAAAAACGAAATCAACAGAAGTGTTTGCATATATTTAAATAGCAATTTATACCTTATAAAGAATAAAAGTAAATACTGATTTTTCGTTAACTTTAAAATCGGTGAACCACAGGCAAAAATAAGGTTATGAGTCGAAAGCGCAGATGCAAGATAAATTTCTTAAAAGAGGCTGCAAAATCTCTGTCTAAAACTGCTGCCGTAATCGTTATGTTTAATAACGATAACCATAAGGGGCCAAAAAACGTCTGTTATTTTAGGAGGTGCAAAATGTCTCTATTATTGTCACAATACTCGTCTAAGGGGAAAAAGGGTTTGTAAAATAAACAACTAAGATCTACTCTGATTTTTACTTAGAGGGCGCAACCTGCGGTACTTTTCCCATTGGAAACTTTTTTGAGCCACTTTAACTTTAAAATACAAGTTCATATTCCTTATTGCCTTTTGCCAAAAAACAAATATAAGTGTTTAGAGTTTTATGGTCAGGTTAAAATAAAATTATAATTAAGTACAATTTAAAGTGCGTAACATTAAAATAATTGCCACCAAAAATGACTAATGATATGTTCCAAAATGTTTAATTAAATTTTTTACGATGTATTAATTTTGAAGACATGAAATTGAAGGTTATTTTTTTTTATTTAACTTAAATTCGTTTTTTTGTTTGTTGTTGACGAATACATATTTGGTTATTCTTTTTTTCACTAGGAGATAACAATAATAAGTTTCTCAACAAGTAAAAAATGTACGGCTAGATTAAATTTGACGCTTTTTAAAGGAAACTCATGTTTGAGTATGATACATACTAAAAATGACTATACTAAAACTAAAGCCGAATTTTTTATTGTCAACGTTTGTCAACGGTTCAAAATCATTACATTTTTCGGTAAATGATGATATCATCAACGTCGCGTGTTCAACCGTTTTTGAAAACAGGTCGGTGAACGCTGCAAAGAAGTGAGATGCCCTAAAAAGAGACAGATATTAAGTAATCTGGCGGATGTTGTAGTTGGGGATGTTACAAATAGGGAAAAAGATTATTCATAAAATAAATGCATGTGCAAATGCACCGCATCCCCCTACATTTTACTAGCGAGACACACGGCTGGGGGCTTGTTGCTGTTATGTATGGCCAAAGTAGCATTTAGCAGAAGGCTTGTGTTCGTTTTTATGACCGTTTTTAATACCCTGTATACTTGCACTAGCAAAGCTAGGGGGAAAGCAGGCAGCTAGCCCAAGCCCCCAGTTGAAAGGGGCTTCCGAAAGGGGAAAAAAAGTAAGTTTATTTGGTTTTGTGGTTAGAAACTGGAATTTTGAGAAAAAAAAAGTGGGATGTTGACTTCATAGGAAGGATATTATATAGGGTGAAAAGCCCCATTTAGAGGTAATGTCCCTATTTTTTTTTTGTTGTCAAGTTTCTTTGTTACAAAGAGAAAGTAGTGAAATTCATAATTCTTCCCACAAAAAAAAATTGTGAAATGGTATGGGCCCCGACTTTAGTTTCAGCCCCGGGCCCCAACTCCTCTAGCTAAGCGACTGTATACTTGCTCTAAAATAATTGTTTTCTTTTTTGTCCTATTTATTTTAATAGGTATCAGTTATTTTAGAATTTACTTAAAAATTGCATAGGTTTACAATATACTTTAGGTGAAGTAGTTATTTAAAAATAACGATCGTGGTGGCACTACCGCGTTTTCTAGAAGGTGCTGTGAAATGCATAACTGCATGTGCCGTGCTTGGACAACGTTGGCGGAACAGGGAGAACGATGGGCTAAACATCTAATAACCCAACACCCACGGTCCTCTGGTATTTAGGTGTATGCCTTCGTGGGATATCAAAAAGAAAAAAAATACTAGATTTTTTTGGAGGTAGTTCTATTTTGCGATTAAATTATAAATTTATGCTTTCTGGCGTAATATATTTTTCTATTGCAATTTAATTTTACATTTACAAATTAATTATACAGGATGTTCATTTAAAAACTTTCCACTCAAGTTACTCTTCGAAACGAGACAGATTTGAGAAAATCGCCGAAACACGTCAAGATATTTATTGAGGGGAACGTTTTACAAAAATTGGACGGCGCCCCTTTAACCCCTTAACCACCAGGGCCACCACCCCAAAATTCTTAAATGAGAAGGCGGGTCGAGTGATACATCATTTTAAAGCTCCTGACGAGTACTTTATAACCCTAGAATATGAAGTCAATATCTTCACCTATTACAAAATGGCGGTACTTTAAAAATTACCTAAATACCTGATTTGGATGGCCATATTTCCGAAACTAATAAAGTTAGATGTACCTAATGTGGTGTTTTCTTAAAGCTCTTTTAAAGGTCTTTTTAATGGTGATACTGGTAGTAATATACAGGGTAGAAGAAAAAGTACCTATTTTTTTATTTAAGAACCCTGTATATTATTTTACCATTAAAAGATCTTTAAATGAGCTTTAAGAAAAATGCCACATTAACTACATCTAACTTTATTAGTTTCGGAACTATGACCATCCAAATCAGGCTATTTAGGTAATTCTTAAAGTACCGCCATTTTGTAATAGGTGAAGATCTTGACTTCATATTCTATGGTTATAAAGTACTCGTCAGGAGCAAAATGATGTATCACTCGACCCGCCTTCTTATTTAAGAATTTTGGGGTGGTGGCCTGGTGGTTAAGGGGTTAAAGGGGCGCCGTCCATTTTTGTAAAACGTTCCCCTCAATAAATATCTTGACGTGTTTCGGCGACTTCTAAATCTGTCTCATTTCGAAGATAACTTGAGGCGAAAGTTTTCAAATGAACACTCTGTATATTAAAATTAATAGCACAACTTCTGTGGTAATAAAAATAATGTTGCAGTTAGAACTAGTGGCATTAAGGAAGAGCTAAATATTGGCATTTACACCGAAATTAGTGTTGTTTGTAAACAAAACCATGTTTTTTAAATAAAATAATTTAAATTAATTACCTGTTGCGATTTTTTTACTATGGCATTTATTTTGTTGTGGTTATGGCGACATCCAACCATAACAAACTTAAATTGATTTACCCGTTTGCTTACCTTGACAACTGTAATTGGTAAATTATTTTATAAGTTTTATTTAATTAAAAGGAAAATATTGCAATAATAGTTTAAAGTACTTGTACTAATTTAAATACTTTCTGAACTGTTTTGAAAATTTCTTTTTAACAACTGTAAAATAATGCAAATTTTTGCTCTTGATATATCAAAGCTTTTGACTAGGTCTGGCATGCCGCACTTCTTAATAAACTTCCCTCCTATGGTCTTTCAACTAAACTCTGTACTTGGCTCTCTAGTTATCTATCTGATCGACGTATATCAGTTATTGTGGACGGCCATTCTTCAAGCTTTCACCAAGTAAATGCTGGAGTGCCTCAGGGCTCAGTTCTGGCACCAACATTGTTTCTTCTTCGACATCAACGACCTTCTCTCGTCCACAACTAATTCCATTCATAGTTTCGCCGACGATAGTACCCTTCACTCCAGTTTTCAGGTTCCTGAAACCCATTGCTAAACCTGACTTGGAAAACAAACGCAGAGCGATGTAGATATCTCTTTCGCAGGATCTTAATTTAATATTGGATTGAGGCGCTAAAATCTCGTCCATTTTAATGCATCCAAAACACAATCATGTTCCTTGTCGCGAAAAGGAGTCATCAAATACTCATCCTCTACTTATGAGCGGCCAAGTTTACAGAGCAAAGACACCTTCAATCTTGTGGGCGTCACATTTGAAAGTAACCTTAACTGGCATAAACACATTGTATCTATAGCCACGGCAGCTTCAAAAAGCTTGGTTTCTCTTTCGAGCCAAAAGTACTTTTCCCCTTCTAATTTATACACTTTGTATGTGTCCCAAATCCGACCTCCCTTGGAATATTGTTCTCATATCTGGGGCATGGCGTCCCCCACAACCCTAAGCATTCTTGATTCCATTCAAGAAGAGCTAATTCGTCTCATTAATGATCCTTCACTTACAGAAATGCTTCTCTCTCTTGCCCATCGTCGGGCTGTGGGGATTTATCGCTTTTTTATAGTACTTCCACGGCTTCTGCTCTTGAAGAATTGCCAGTATAGTTCCTCCACTCACGGTTCCCAACAGAAACTCGTGGTTCCGCGCGTATGCATCCTATACGGTCCAACTGGACAGGCCCCGAACTTCCCACTTTGTTACGTTCTTTTATCCCTAGAGTTTCTAGAATGTGGAACCTGCTGCCCGCAGAGGTCTTTCCTTCCCCCCAAATCTTCAAGTGTTTAAGTACCGTGTCAACAAACTTCCTCCTTACCTCGCTTAAGACACCCACGGTACCCGTTAGTATTTAGGCTTTTAGCCTTCGATTTTGGTACTTCTAATACTCGCCAAACTCGGTATTCGAATACTTCAAATATCGGTATTCCGAATACTGCTATTCACATTTCGGTATTCGAATACCGGGCAATTGGTATTCTTGGTATTCGAATACTTTACATACCGGTATTCGAATACTCAAAGATGTATTCAAATAGTATTATTCAAAAAACCAAAAAAAGAAGTATTCTGCCAAATGCCCAATACCAAACACACAGATGTATTTGAATACCGGAACTAAAACCACGGGAACAAAAAATTTGACATTTAATGTCAAACGGTTTTCAAGAATATTCAAAGCTACAATAAAACGTCGATTTTTAGTTTTTAGTTACTTATTTTAATTTTTTGTTTTAGCTTCTTACATAAAAGTATGCAGCAGGAACGATCCAAACATAGCCAAATGTATTATAAACTCGGTTGAACAATTGAGGCTAACTTAAAGCAGGAATACCAGATTAAATGTACCTCCAATCGAACCATTTATTGGATGAAATAAAACTCAAGTGGACCAAATCAAGCAAAAATTGATGCAATATAACAGATGTTAAAGTATGGGGGCCATCAGGTTTTGAGATCCTAGATTTAAAGTAAGTTTAATTTAAAAATATAAAAAGTCTTTGTGTACAGTGACGAATTAAAATCTCGTACACCTAATTTTCCCAGTGTGATGTTGGCTTTTGCGTACCTGATCACTGGAAATATACCTTACTTGACAATTGTTATCTGTCACACATTTCAAAATTATATTATTTTACTTTTTTAATTTTGGAAAATGAATGAACTAGAGAAGGCAGGATAATTATCTATTCTAGAAGTGTCTCTAAGAATAGCTAGCAAGTGAAACCAAACTATTCAAAGCCTCAGAACTAAATGGGAAAATACAGGATCATTGGAGAGAAGGGCTGGAAGTGGTAGAAGAAAAATTCAAACGAAAATCAAGATCATGATCTGATAGATTTGCGAAATAATCCATTACAGACAGCAGTAGAAGCACACAACCAAATAGATTTTCTGGGACAGTAAGAACGGCAAGAAATCGTATTAGGAAAAATTCGGAATTGAGAAGCAGTGAAGCTCAAAAGCCATTTTTGAGATATGAATAAAGAGCAAAGAATGGGGTTTGCACTGGAATATTTACCGCAGGAGTGGATTTTGGGAGAAAGGGTAGTATTTACCGATGAGGATTTTTCAATCTTATTATAGCGGGCAGATTAGTGTATAGGCCGCAAAATACACGGTTACGAAGAAAGATATACCCGACAAGTTAGAACATAAGTGGAAGATTGTCTGTTAAATGTATGGGGGGGTATATGTCTTTCAGAGGGCTAGGCATATGCCACCGTAATGAAGAAAAAATGAATGGTACAAAAGTTAGCAAGGGGGACTATTTACCTCCACTGTATATTAAGTATTTTTTGCCGTTACGTTTAAATTTGTCAGTATTTTTTTAGAGTTCGTAAAGCCTGATGCTAATTTTTTTATTTGCAATTTACGTAAATGTCTAGTATTAATTATAAAAAGTAATGGAAAGCATTTTTTTAAATACTACTGTCATTATTACGTAAAATAATAATTGTGAGTTTTACTATTTATACCAATTTATTGCTTATAATAATAAATACAATTAAAAAAGTATTAAATTTTAATATGAGCAAATTAGGAAACAATTAAAAAAGTCCATAGTGCAAATGACAAATTAATTTTTATTATACAAGGGGTGAAAGTTGCGTATTAAATCCATAAGATTTTTAATAGTACAGGAAATAAAGCATTTCACTTCCAACCCTTTGGTTAAGTTCTGGTTAGTCCTGCATGGATTTATTTTAAAATCTTTAACAGAAAGTAGGAAATAGCCCACCCATCAAAATCTATATCAAAACAAAATTTTTATTACATTTTAACCACACCCAAGCATGGAAATCTCAGTACCTATTGGAGATACAGCTTAGGTTAAATTAGGAAAAAGTTGTGTTTTTTAAAGCTTATTTACATGCCGTTTAGAAACTTGAAAAATTTTATGGCCTGCTGAGATATTTGGCAAAAACGAAAATTTGACTATATCGATTTTATTTTTTCTGACTTTATTTGAAGAGATATAAAAAACTAATAACACTTTTTATTGGCACTTTTTAGCTACTACATGATGGTGCTTTTTTGGCTTTTCTGGCCTGATGCCTGACTTTCAAGAAAACCGATCATCAACTTTGTTTTTATATGGCTCGAAAAAAGTACACTCCTGTATCTAATCCCATTTTTTATCATATCAAATTCTCCAACGATGAATCACATGTCATATTTTAAATTTTAGTTAAAAAGTAAAAATGCGCATTTTTCTCTATTTTTAACACGCTTTTATTAATCTTGGGTTGTGGCTATCTGGCTGCCTCTATCTATCTATCTATCTATGTAACGGAATCTTTGAGCCTAATTTTAACCAACTTCCAGCTATTCGATTTCTTTGAAACTTTGCACACGTATTAAGGACCCATGACAATGCAATAATCTGCAAACAGTATCCGTTATCTTTTTTGGATCGCCAGGAAAAAAAAATTCCATTATATTATAAAAACAACACCTAGTGTATGCCATCTGTTGGCAGACATTTCTCAGATTACTTTCTGCTGATTAAAATGGCGAAGGAATTTTTTAGTTGAATAAATTGGAGCATTGTTCAACATGACAATAACAGTTACATAAATGCATATCACGAACTAAAAAATGAAAAATAATTAATAGTTTAAAAAACTAAAAAAACACGCTTTTATATGCAACCGAACTAAAAATTAGAAAATAATTTTCATTAAAAAAAAATATTGTCACTTCATAGTAAAAAGCGTCGAGGGTGCATTTTACAATGTTTTCATAACTTTTCCCTCATAGATATCTGGCAAATATAATAATTATAACATTTAATATATTAATGCACCCCACGCTTTTTACTATGAAGTGACAATATTTTTTTTTAATGAAAAATTATTTTCTAATTTTTAGTTCAGGTTGCATATAAAAGCGTGTTTTTAGTTTATGTAAACTTATAATTATTTAAGGGTATTTTTAGGTAGGCCTTGCAAACAAATGCTTTTTGACGGTAATACCTCTTACCAGATGTCTGAAACATAATTAATTGTCATTATAAAAATAGTACCTGTCGTTATTACCCTGTTTGTCAAGTTGTTGTTTTTAGGAGCAATTGTTCTTATTGTTACTGTTGTCTTTATATGCAATTAGCATTAGGCTCAACAAAATCCGCGTGTTAAAGAAAAATATCGAAACATCAAAACGTTTGGGTTTAATATGTGGTGTGAAACATTTACCATAATTCATTAACTGCAGAAATGATAACTTTTTTTATTTTTGCGGCACAAGTAACACGTTAGCGTGTCAAGTTTTTATATAATGGCCATCCGGCATATTCGACCATAATAATACAATAGATATTTATTCACCAATAAACAATAAGAGAACAGTTACAATAAGAACAATTGATAAAAACAACTTGACAAACATAGTAATAACAATAAATACTATTTTATCATGACAATAAGTGTTACAGACTCGGTAACAGGTATTAACATCCAAGCATTTGTTTGCAAAACCTCTAAATACCTTTAAAAAAGAATTTTTTTTAATTAAAATTTAAATATGACATGTGATATGTTAAATTTGTAATAAATAAGATCAGATACAGGGTGCTTTTTTCGAGCCATATAAAAAAATAAAGTTGATGGTTTCTTGAAAACGAAACACGAGGATATAAAATCTAAAAATACCAATCATGTAGTAACTAAAAAGTGCCAATAAAAAGTGTTATTGGTTTTTTCATATTTCTTTAAATAAAGTCGAAAACCAAAAAGCCAATTTTTTTTGCCAAATATCTCAGCCGACCGCAAATGTTTTTAAGTTTTTAAACTGACATGTAAATAAACTTTAAAAACACAACTTTTTTCTAATTTAACCTAAGTTGT
>JACEGR010003525.1:47500-77057 GCA_014170235.1 Listronotus bonariensis | reverse complement strand
GTTGTTTTTCTTTATTGTTTTGTGTTGGAGGGTTTTGTTTTACATAATTACAAAAATACATTTGAAAAAGCAAGGTATTAAGTATTTTTACTTCTAAAAACTTTTTGATTTTATAGTCGGCAGCAGTTCGGTTATACGAACAGTTCGAAGTTAAAATAAGACCAAAATAAGGCACGACCTAAAACCGACATAAATGAAGACGGGCACTATCCTTATTAAGGGAGTCCTCATCCCACCATGCATCTGCGCAAGCTCAGGTGTCCAAATAAGGCCGGTATTATTTATTAGTGCCTCGCCTTATTGCACTGTGCAATAATTCTCTATTAGCTGTAACTATAACTGCCGTATAATACACGAATGATTTATAATGTATTCTTTTATATACTTTTTGGTTGCATTACATCACTTAAATAAAAATATCTTGAAAACGGTTGCTCAGAGCAGTTCTTGTAAAGTATACCTATTTTATCTAAAAAGCATAGGGGAGTTTACCGGCTTACTTGGATAGTACATACAGAGTAGCACAAGAGAGTTAAGGCGTTGTAGAAATAAATAGTGTAGCTAATGCCCTCTAGTTTACATATAAAAGTTATTATTAGATCTGTTTTTATTGAAATATTCTAAATGTATTGAAAATAATCCAAATAAATTTACAAGAAAAAAATCACTCGACACCCTGTATCTTCCTTAATATAAGGTTTTAGGTATAGGTATGTTTGGTAAAATCTTGACATAAGGATCTGTGGTTTTTCTGTGTTACCATTAATTAGCGGACACTCTGTATAGCTTTTTTGTTGTTTTCCTTAGCAATAAATTATCTTCTATTGGCCTCAAAGGAAACGTGGTGTAGAAAATTCCTATTTTGGAATGAAAAAAAAACAAGTTGGTTTTTGGTTAGTATCCCTCCTTTCCACAGAGAAAATCTTATTTTTAAAACGAATTTCTTATCTGTATTTTTTTCTGGATTTGTTTAAACTAAATTTTTAAATGATTTACGCCAAAATATATGCAATAAAAAAATTAGATCGAATTTGTCGAATAAAATTTGGCCAAAACGAATAACATACAAATAAAAGAATTTACTTTTAAAATTTACATTTTTCTTGGGGGTTAACCCAATTTCTAACTTTTTTCCAAAATTTAAAAAAAAGTCTTTATTAAAGTGTTTCCTTTTTGACCTTTTATGCATATAGGCATAAACTAATTGCTATTGCTAAGAAAAAGCACAAAAATGAAAAATGTTTAATATTATAAAGTCACGATGATAATGTTTGGAATTAGTAAAACAACACTTAACTTTCAGTCCTTGCTTGATTTTTACGATTTCTTGAGAAATAACGTATGTCCTAAAAGTTTTGGCACCCGACCAGTGTTACCACACCTAGTACATTTGTACTAGATCTAGTACTTTTAATAGAATCTAGTGGTTTAGTAGTTTAGTACGTACTGATGAAAATCTAGTACGTTTTTTAAAATTCAGTGGCGTATTTACGTATTTACCAAAAGGCTGAGTAGGCCTATGGCGGCGTTTGTTAGGGAGGCGGCAGAGGTAGTTAGTTAATTTAGTACGGAGAATTGAAAGAAAACAAGGTGAGGACCTTTTTTTTTTTTTTGCTCTTCATTACGGAAAAACAGGTAAACAAAGGCGGCAAATATGCGCCTCTGTTAAAATCACATTCCAATTTTTACAATATTACACACATACATCACATACATAGAATGTGTCCCAGGATAGCTATTACAAGAGGACAAATGGACCAATGGACCAAAAGTGTCTGAATTTTAAAACTATTTTTTAGCTTTAGCTTATTTGTCACATTTACTACATTCTAGTACTTTTTTTCTGGAATCTAGTACTTTTATAAAAATCATTGTGGCAACCCTGCACCCGACTCAGTTGACGACAACATCTTGGTATACGAAGAAGCTGCGCTTGAGAGTATTTGGGTCACTTATGTCTCTTTCGATATTTAAGACCATTCCTCCTCAATTCCAACGATATCGTACTCTTAGAAGATCTGTATTGCCTAGCCAGGTTGACATTCCAATCTGTTTTTGCTCTTCTCACCAATCTCTCTGACCTCTGTGCGGTAAATGCACGTGGTCTTCCACTTTGGGAGATTCAGACATGGTATTCCTGCTCGCATTCCGCTATTGTTCTATAAATGGTTCTGCGTGAAATGTTTTCATTCTGGAATATTCGACAGATTTCAGCTTTGGGTATCCGACCAACTAACTTGTAGATACTTTTTCTTATTTCTAATTTATACGAAATCTTAAAGCGAAAACTTCAAAATAAATAAATCTCAACTGACAGTAAATAAAGTAAATAAACTTTTTGTTTTCAAAGGCAACTTGATATTATTTTGTTTTTGTTAAAATTAAAGAAAATGAGTTTTGTGCCAAAACTTTTAGGACATACGTTATACTGGACATCCCGATAAAAAAACTAGATTGAGACCCAGAAATGCAAAAAAATACTTTTGTTTCATTAATCTGCGTCTTTAGAAATTCGCTAAATACTTAAAACTGCATATATTTCAAACTTTGAAACCAAAAAAAAAAAACTATGATCTAATGGACAAATTCTGACCACGGATTCTTATTTAGTAGGCTAAAATTTTTTAAAAGCCATATTTCACACTTCTAGGTTTTATACTTCTTTTGGAACAGTTAATTTAAGTTAGGACATTTATGCAAAATTTTAATTTATAAATATAAAATAAGTCATAACACACATAGGTATTTTTAAGCGCTTTGTAAAAATTAAATTAAAAAAAATATAGATCACCCTATATAAAATATTTTCTGCATAGTTGCTTAAAAATGTCGACCAGTCGGAATACATTGCAAAATGTTATGAAAGTGTGCCATACTGTCAATTAAAACTTGTTTAAAACTAATGTATAAGGTTAATTTTCATTTCTTAACAGAGATTTGGTAAAAATACTGCTATGACCGTTTCTAAATCAATATTAAGTCATAGTCATAATACTAAATGCTAATTTTTAACGTAATAAGGTATGTTAATTGCAAGAGGCATCATGCCAATATAAATCATAAGACATTAAAGTAATAAAAGTTTTACGTCATCTTAATAAAAGACGCATACAGTAGAATACGAGTAATAGACATTAAAAAAATCTAAGAATAGGTTTGTATTGCAAAATTATCTAATATAAAGCTTAAGGAAAAAATATTTTAAAGATTGGTAGTACAGAGACAACAATGAGACGAGCAACTAAATGTAAATAAATTATCCGAGAGAGAGATAGCTGCTGAGCCTTCCTTGTCTGTCTTCAAGGAAGGCAAACGCAGATGGCGCGTTAGTCGACTTTATCGTTTGCCCGCCAAATTCAAATTATATAGCTGTGCTATTTTTGCCCTTAATGTTAGCTAGGTACTTGTTTTTGTTTCCTATTAATATAAAATATTGGGGTTTAGTTCACTAATTACACACACCTAATTAAAAATGTCATTTATTTGATTTTTATAAAGATTTTTTCTTACAGATGTGTCAACATTACCTTAAATTATCTGTTGAAAAGCACAAATTTAATATATACACGGTGATCACTAATAAAAGTCAATATTCAAAGTCCAATTAAAGGTAAAAAACCACGAAACACACAATAAATCACAGAAAATGTATACAAACTGTCCAAACAAATCGGCCATTGAAAAATATCAAACACAAATATCGATTAACATTCGGCGTGACTGCCTGCAGCAACGTTTGTCAAGTTAAAAATATTCGATTCATGGTATATTTTCTTTCTCTTAATTAGATGCGAGCCAAAAAGGACATTAAAGTCTACATGCAGAAATTGTAAACAACTTGGCAACCAGGGCAAAGCAATGATTGCTCCATCTACGATAGCCTGCCATGATGAAAGACAAAAGCATATTTATTGGAACTTGCGTTAAACCAGAAAGAGATAAATACAATGGACAAATTGTTAGGACCAGTTACTCGTCTCATTGTTGTCTCTGGTTTGGCGTGATTTTACATAAGCTACAAAACGGATATTTACACTTAAACTGCAGACATAACAAATCCGACTTTGCACGTTTTACTATGCATAGCAGTGTTTTTAACGGAATTCATGATAACAACCACCAAAAACTTAGCACAAATTGTTGGCTATCTCTATTTGTATTTTTTGTTGCATTTATTGAATAAATCATAAAATTATTTAAAAAATATGGTATTAACTGCATCAACATCAAGAAAAACTTGACCAATAAATGTCATGTTTCACTAAGTTAGTTTAAAATTTATTATAGTGGGGGCGCTAACAACGTTGCCAAGTCGCTTAAGAGCGTTAAGAATTTAATAAGGTTTTGGTTTTTTATTAACATTTTTGTTAATATTATTAGAGACATTTTGCACCTCTTACTTTTGCAATTCCGTTGTGGTTAACGTTATTCTGAGTCTGCGCAGTAACGCAAACATGATCCGTTATCGTTATTAACCATACCGGACTCCTTTAATTACGGATGAATACCGAAGAGCTTATCGTTATCGTTATCGTTATTGTTAAACTGCGTGGTTGCCGGACTGTAGAAATTTTAATATCAATTATTTAAGAGGTTAAAATCTTATATGCCTTATTAATTAAAATACCATTTATACCTAGGCTCTAATTAGCGAAAAATCTATAGCAGTAATAAAATCAAATAGTGTTAAGAAATTAAAACGGACTGGCACTTTTACAGATATTCTAAATCAGTAATTAATTTAGATGTTACAATCTGGCACACTTTCTTTTATTCTACTACCAAACCTTATCTTACTTTTTGTGTTTTGCTTATAATGTATTGTTCGCATCTACTTTACAAAACGAAATCAACAGAAGTGTTTGCCTATATTTAAATAGTCAATTTATATCTTATAAAGAATAAAAGTAAATACTGATTTTTCGTTAACTTTAAAATCGGTGAACCACAGGCAAAAATAAGGTTATGTGTCGAAAGCGCAGATGCAAGATAAATTTCTTAAAAGAGGCTGCAAAATCTCTGTCTAAAACTGCTGCCGTAATCGTTATGTTTAATAACGATAACCATAAGGAGGCCAAAAAACGTCTGTTATTTTAGGAGGTGCAAAATGTCTCTATTATTGTCACAATACTCGTCTAAGGGGGAAAAAGGATTTGTAAAATAAACAACTAAGATCTACTCTGATTTTACTGTTAACTTAGAGGCGCAACCTGCGGTACTTTTCCCATTGGAAACTTTTTTGAGCCACTTTAACTTTAAAATACAAATTCATATTCCTTATTGCCTTTCGCCAAAAACAAATATAAGTGTTTAGAGTTTTTATGGTCAGGTTAAAATAAAAATTATAATTAAGTACAATTTAAAGTGCGTAACATTAAAATAATTGCCACCAAAAATGACTAATGATATGTTCCAAAATGTTTATTTAAATTTTTTACGATGTATTAATTTTAGAAGACATAAAATTGAAGGTTATTTTTTTTATTTTAACTTATATTCGTTTTTTTGTGTTGTTGACGAATACATATTTGGTTATTCTTTTTTTCACTAGGGAAATAACAATAATAAGTTTCTCAACAAGTAAAAAAATGTACGGCTAGATTAAATTTGACGCTTTTTAAAGGAAACTCATGTTTGAGTATGATACATACTAAAAATGACCGCCATTTGCAAGGCTCAAATTTTAAAACAAACTAAAGCCGAATTTTTATTGTCAACGTTTGTCAACGGTTCAAAATCATTACATTTTTCGGTAAATGATGATATCATCAACGTCGCGTGTTCAACTGTTTTTTGAAAAATAGGTCGGTGAACGCTGCAAAGAAGTGAGATGCCCTAAAAGAGACAGATATTAAGTAATCTGGCGGATGTTGTAGTTGAGGATGTTACAAATAGGGAAAAGATTATTCACAAAATAAATAAAGAAAGGAAAATAATAAAATAACTAAAAATACCGCATCCCCCTACATTTTACTAGCGAGACACACGGCTGGGGGCTTGTTGCTGTTATGTATGGCCAGACCTTAAAGTAGCATTTAACAGAAGGCTTGTTGTTCGTTTTTTATGACCGTTTTTAATTACCCTGTATACTTGCACTAGCAAAGCTAGGGGGAAAGCAGGCGAGCTAGCCCCAAGCCCCAGTTGAAAGGGGCTTCCGAAAGGGAAAAAAGTAAGTTTGTTAGAAACTGGAATTTTTGAGAAAAAAAAGTGGGATGTTGACTTCATAGGAAGGATATTATATAGGGGTGAAAAGCCCCATTTAGAGGTAATGTCCCTATTTTTTTTGTTGTCAAGTTTCTTTGTTACAAAGAGAAAGTAGTGAAATTCATAAATTCTTCCCACAAAAAAAAATTGTGAAATGGTATGGGCCCCGACTTTAGTTTCAGCCCCGGGCCCCAACTCCTCTAGCTAAGCGACTGTATACTTGCTCTAAAATAATTGTTTTCTCTTTTGTCCTATTTATTTTAATAGGTATCAGTTATTTTAGAATTTACTTAAAAATTGCATAGGTTTACAATATACTTTAGGTAGTAGTTATTTAAAAATAACGACCGTGGTGGCACTACCGCGTTGTCTAGAAGGTGCTGTGAAATGCATAACTGCATGTGCAGTGCTTGGACAACGTTGACGGAACAGGGAGAACGATGGGCTAAACATCTAATAACCCAACACCCACGGTCCTCTGGTATTTAGGTGTATGCCTTCGTGGGATATCAAAAAAAAAAAAAAAAAATAACAGATTTTTTGGAGGTAGTTCTATTTTGCGATTAAATTATAAATTTATGCTTTCTGGCGTAATATATTTTTCTATTGCAATTTAATTTTACATTTACAAATTAATTATACTAGGATGTTCATTTAAAACTTTCCACTCAAGTTATCTTCGAAACGAGACAGATTTGAGAAAATCGCCGAAATACGTCAAGATATTTATTGAGGGGAACGTTTTACAAAATTGGACGGCGCCCCTTACCTTAACCACCAGGGCCACCACCCCAAAATTCTTAAATGAAGGCGGGTCGAGTGATACATCATTTTAAGCTCCCGACGAGCATCTTTATAACCCTAGAATATGAAGTCAATATCTTCACCTATTACAAAATGGCGGTACTTTAGAGTTACCTAAATACCATGATTTGGATGGCATGTTTCGAAACTAATAAAGTTAGATGTACCTAATGTGGTGTTTTCTTAAAGCTCTTTAAAGGTCTTTTTAATGGTGATACTGGTAGTAATATACAGGGTAGAAGAAAAAGTACATATTTTTTATTTAAGAACCCTGTATATTATTTTACCATTAAAAGATCTTTAAATGAGCTTTAAGAAAATACCACATTAATTACATCTAACTTTATTAGTTTCGGAAATATGACCATCCAAATCAGGTATTTAGGTAATTTTTAAAGTACCGCCATTTTGTAATAGGTGAAGATATTGACTTCATGTTCTAGGGTTATAAAGTACTCGTCAGGAGCTTTAAACTGATGTATCACTCGACCCGCCTTCTCATTTAAGAATTTTGGGGTGGTGGCCCTGGTGGTTAAGGGGTTAAAGAGGCGCCGTCCGTTTTGTAAAAAGAACGTTCCCTCAATAAATATCTTGACGTGTTTCGGTGATTTTCTCAAATCTGTCTCGTTTCGAAGATAACTTGAGGGGAAAGTTTTCAAATGAACACTCTGTATATTAAAATTAATATCACAACTTCTATGGTAATAAAAATAATGTTGCAGTTAGAACTAGTGGCATTAAGGAAGAGCTAAATATTGGCATTTACACCTAAATTAGTGTAGTTTGTAAACAAAGCCATGTTTTTTAAATAAAATAATTTAAATTAATTACTTGTAAGCGATTTTTTACTATGGCATTTATTTTGTTGTGGTTATGGCGACATCCAACCATAACAAAACTTAAATTGATTTACTCGTTTGCTTACCTTGACAACTGTAATTGGTAAATTAGTTTATAAGTTTTATTTAATTAAAAGGAAAATATTGCAATAAAAGTTTAAAGTACTTGTACTAATTTACATACTTTCTGAACTGCTTTGAAAAATTTCTTTTTAACAACTGTAAAATAATGCAAATTTTTGTAAGTAGAAATTAATTGCCATTTTTACAATATTTTCCATTGTGTTGTGTAACGTCATTAGAAAGAACTTTAAAATTAAAATTTAAATACAGGGTGATTCAAAAATCGATCACGAAACTTAAGGGGTGATTCTACTTGACAAAATAAGGGTAGAGCTTCATATACATTTTTTCAAAATGTCATTCGTTTTCGAGTTACAAGCCGTCAAAGTTCAATTTTTATTTTGGTTTTTCGCCATATTGCATTTATTTTTAAACAATCCAGTTGATATTTGTACACAAATCAAGCTTTGCAGATTCTAAAATTTTAAGACAAAAGTACTTTTTAAATACCGCCAGAAGACTTTACCTAAAACTTAAAATTTATTTACATCATAACTTTTTTATTTTGACAGATATTGCAACAGCTGGGGCGCCATTTTATAGACAATCAAAAACTTAAAAAATAAGGTACTCTTTATTAAAGTCGATAAACCTCACCGTTTAGGCACCAATAGACATCGAAAGTTTTCATCAATTTCAATCAAATTACCTACATACATACAGAGTGTCCACTAACTCAACCGACAAACTTAACCAAAACATTTTACAACAAAAAATAAGAAAAAAACTTCATATAAACATATGTCCTAAACGTCTTAGTTTTTGAACTACGGGGTGTTAAAAATTAAAAGAAAAAGTTTTTTTTTAATATTTAACACACCGTAGTTCAAAACTAAGACGTTTAGGACATATGTTTATGTAAAGTTTTTTCTTATTTTCAGTTGTAGATTCGTCCTGTAAAGTTTGTCGGTTGAGTTACTGACACCCTGTATGTATGTAGGTAATTTGATTGAAATTGATGAAAACTTTGATGTCTATTGGTGCCTAAACGGTGAGCTTTATCGACTTTAATAAAGAGTACCTATTTTAAGTTTTTGATTGTCTATAAAATGGCGCCCCAGCTTTGCGATATCTGTCAAAATAAAAAGGTATGATGTAAATAAATTTTAAGTTTTAGGTAAAGTGCTCCTCTGGCGGTATTTAAAAAAAGTACTTTTGTCTTAAAATTTTAGAATCTGCAAAGCTCGATTTGTGTGCCAAATATCAACTGGATTGGTTAAAAAATAAATGCAATATGGCGAAAAACCAAAATAAAAATTGAACTTTGACAGCTTGTAACTCAAAAACGAATGACATTTAAAAAAAAATGATATGAAGCTGTACTCTTATTTTGTCAAGTAGAATCACCCTCTTAAGTTTCGTGATCGATTTTTGAATCACCCTGTATAAAAATAAAATAGGGGATCTTTATTAAACAAAAAATATTTTTTTACCTTTACTAAAAACATAGCTATTGCCGTAAAATTCATCATTTTTTAATATCCATCTGTTACTGAAATTTTGAAGAGCAAAAAAAGTACTTGCTTAATATTTTTAGGATTGTGACTTGGGATTACTGATATTCAGCATTTTTGTATTCTAATACTGCCAAACTCGGTATTCGAATACTTCAAATATCGGTATTCGAATACTGCTATTCACATTTCGGTATTCGAATACTGGGTATCCCGGTATTCGAATACTTCACATCCCGGTATTCGAATACTCAAAAATTGTATTCAAATAGTGTTATTCAAAACGATATTCTGAATACAAAATCGGAATACTGACCAAAAGTATTCTCGAATACTGAATACCAACAACACAGATGTATTTGGATACCGTAACTAAAACCACGGAACAAAAAATTTGACATTTAATGTCAAACGCTTTTCAGAATATTCCAAAGCTATAGCTAAAGTTTTAAACCTAAATAATAGGTAAATTTTTATTTTTATTCAATTTTATCTTGAAAACGGTAGCAGACTTGGTACTGAAACGTCAATTTTTAGTTTTTTAGTTACTTATTTTATTTTTTTTGTTGTTTTTTTTCAGCTTCTTACATAAAAGTATGCAGCAGGAACGATCCAAATATAGCCAAATGTATTATAAACTCGGTAGAACAATTGAGGCCTCAACTTAAAGCAGGAATACCAGAATTAAACGTGCCTCAATCGAACCATTGTTATTGGATGAAATAAAACTCAGAAGTGGACCAAATCAAGCAAAAATTGATGCCAATATAACAGATGTTAAAGTATGGGGGCCCTCTGGTTTTGAGATCCTAGATTTAAAGTAAGTTTAATTTAAAAATATAAAAAAGTCTTTTTATACGACTGCTTTAGAAAATGGGGTTTTGCACACGCTAAACAAGCTTTGAAAATTGTATTTTGCGCACAATGTGTGCAAGGAAAATATGTTTTTTTTGCACACGGTTCTGTCTTTCAATATGATTTATTATGGTTTTTTATTGTTATGTCAAAATATAGAAAACTCAAAGTAAGCTTTATTCCATAGCAACCGTCATAGTTTTCTTGTTTTGTTGATTAGATACCAATTTAGATACAAAAAAATTTTGATTTCGCGAAAAATGTCCGATTCTGAAGAAATTCTAAAAAAGCGAGTTTAATCTCGTCAAACCTACTTCCAACAAAGTCAAGAGATCGATATGAAGCCGAGTTACATCGATTTATGAAGTGGAGACAAGCAAATAACGTACAAACGTTTTCCGAAAATGTTATGTTGGTGTACTTTGAAGAGCTGTCGAACAAATACAAGTCTTCAACATTATGGAGCACCTTTTCCATGCTAAAATCAACCCTGAGGGCAAACCAAAATACGGATATTGGGAAATACCAGAAGTTGCAGGCCCTAATAAAAAGAAAATCAGAAAACTATGTGCCAAAGAAGTCCAAAATTCTTAGCGAGAATGATTTTTGCCGCTTCCTAAAGAACGCTTCAGACGAGAAATATTTGCTAATCAAGGTAGGCATCACAGTTATTTTATTTATTTTATGGTGTCATTTTTTATAGTGAGAAGGTTTAGTAGGCAGGGGTTACCCAATTCTGTTTTTAAATAGTGCTAGTTTCATAAAGTACTTACTTAAAATGAATAAAACTAAAGACTTATCGGTATTTTTTTCTTGTTTCAGGCAGTGGTGGCAGTCGGACTTTCTGGGGCATGCCGAAGAGAAGAATTGTGCTTCCTTAAAAGAAAATATGACGGATTTTGGCAGCGCAATGTTAATTAAACTAGAGAATACCAAAACGAAGATGCCGAGATCATTTACAGTGTCAGGAAGTCTCTACACCATCTTAAAAAAGTATTCTGCCCTTCGACCTCCACTCCTGCAAACAGATCGTTTTTTTCTTAATTATCAAAATGGAAAATGCACTCGCCAAAACATTGGAATTAACAAAATTGGCGGTATGGCAAAAGACATCGCCAAATTTTTGATGTTGGAAACCCAGAAGCCTATACCGGGCATTGCTTTAGGCGGTCGTCAGCCACAATATTGGTGAATTCTGGATCAGATTTGCTGGCTCTGAAGCGCCATGGTGGATGGAACCAGCTCAGTCGCCGAAAGTTATATAGATGACTCGCTTAGTAATAAAATGGATGTTTCAGAGAGGATCTCTTCCTCTATGTCGTCTGTTGCGGCACAGCCACAACAGCAATTGAGTAATGAAGTGCCGCAAGAAAACTGCAATATGCCGACGACAGAGAACTGTATAAGCAAGGTGCCAGAAAATGTTGTCTCCATCGTTAAAAAGTCGATCAACAATGCGACGATTCCTGCAGAAGTAAACATTACAATTAATATTTTAAAATAGTTATGAAGTTTCCTGTTTGCTAAATTATAGTCTGTAGTTTCTTGTTTTCATTACTTTTGTTTTGCGTTTGTTTTTAAAATAAAAATTTACACAAAAAATGTTTTTTTTTATTTGCAGTCGTATAAAAAGTATCGTAAAACTCGTTAGAAAACCTCTTTGCACACTCGCGAGACTTGTGGACCTCGACTTCGTCTCGGTCCATCAATTTGTCTCGCCCGTGTGCAAAGAGTCGTTTTCAAACCTTGTTGTTTAATATACTATTGTGTACAGTGACGGAATTAAAATCTCGTACACCTAATTTTTCCCAGTGTGGCTTTTGCGTACCTGGATCACCTGGAAATATACCTTACTTGACAAAGTGTTATCTGTCACACATGTCAAAATTATATTATTTTACTTTTTTAATTTTGGAAAATGAATGAACTAGAGAAGGCGAGAGTAATTACTCTATTCGAAGAAGGTGTTTCTCTGGGAAGAATAGCTCAGCAAGTTGGAATACCAAGAAGCACTATTCAAAGCCTCAGAACTAAATGGAAAAATACAGGATCATTGGAGAGAAGGGCTGGAAGTGGTAGAAAAAAATTTCAAACGAAAATCAAGATAAGGATCTGATAGATTTTTTGCGAAAAAATCCATTTCAGATAGCTGTAGAAGCACACAACCAAACTAATTTTCCTGGGACAGTAAGAACGGCAAGAAATCGTATTAGGAAAAATTCGGAATTGAGAAGCAGTGTAGCTGCTAAAAAGCCATTTTTGACCGATATGAATAAAGAGTAAAGAATGGGGTTTACACTGGAATATTTACCGCAAGGTATGGATTTTTGGGAAAGGGTAGTATTTACCGATGAGAAGATTTTTCAATCTTATTATAGCGGGCAGATTTGAGTGTAAAGGCCGCAAAATACACGGTACAAAGAAAGATATACCCAACATGTTAAAACAAGTGGAAGATTTTCTGTTAATGTATGGGGGTATATGTCTTTCAGAGGGCTAGGCATATGCCACCGTATTCGAGAAAGATTTAATAGTCAAGCTTATATACACATACTCCAAAATGTTATGTTGCCGTCGGTAAACAATATATTTGAACAAGAAAATTTTATATCCCAGAATGACAACTGCCCCGTCCATACAGCAAGGAGAGTTTTGGACTGGCTACTGGAAAATAACATTTCATTATTACCTTGGCCCTCAAGAAGCCCTGATATCAATCCAATCGAAAACGTTTGGGGATATTTCGTGAAGGAAATGAACAAAAACAATGATTTCCATCTACAAAACAGTGATGATTTGTGGAATAAAACTGAAAAACCTGGAATAATTACAATGTTCACCATGCCCTAATGCTGATTGCATCAATGCCCACACGTTTAAACTTATTAGTGGAAAAAAATGGTGCCGCTTTGAAATATTAAGCCAGTGTTTTTCTTTAATAATTGTATAAAATAAACTATATATTTATTTTGGAGTCATGTATTTGGTTGTTTAAAAAATAAATGCAATATGGCGAAAAAACCAAAATAAAAATTAAATTTTGACGCCTTTTAACTTGAAAACGAATGACATTTTGAAAAAAAATTATATAAAGCTCTAGCCTTATTCTGTCAAGTAGAATCACCCCTTAAGTTTCGTGATCGATTTTTAAATCACCCTGTATAATATATATATATATATATATATATATATATATATACATATATATTAATAATAATAAAAAATAATAAAGTAAATAAACGGTCCAAGTAAAATGTCAAATTTGTCACCTCTGTCCAAAGTGCATATATAAAATGAAAAAAAAAAAATCGTGTCACCCTGTATAACCCCAAATTACTAAACAGCCGGGTTACCTGAAAGTTAGTTACTTGAAAGAAGCATTAGTATAAGGTTAATTAGTAACCCAAATATTATTGGTACTATGGCAACAGTTCAAAAGTTACAATTAAAATAATTTTTATACCAACTTCGAAGGTCAATATCTTTCTAACAAGGCGCGACAGAACTTTTTCTTAAAGTACTAACATTATTTTTGCTCACTCTTTCACCCCTATTATTTATGATCTCACCTTTCCGGACACCCTGTATACTAACAACACAACAGTAGCTAAAATCAGCATATTGCTGTATTTTTTTATCTTTGGACAATCCACGAAGGCTAAAAGCCTAAATACTAATGTACCGTGGGTGTCTTAAATACAGTGTGGACGTGAATAGCCCCCCACTACTGGCTAACTTTTGTACCCTTATTTTTTTATAAAATTTGTATATGACTAATGGGAGGATATGGACTACTTTTTAATGTTAAAATAATAGTTGCAACAATTAAAATGGCGGATGGGCGCCATCTTAGGGAAAAAATTAAATGGAAAGAGGAGTCGTGTGGCATATCATTTTAAAGCTCCTGACGAATACTTTATAACTTTAGAAAATAGAGTCAATATCTTTACCTACTACAAAATGGCGCCATTTTAAAAACTACCTACATTCCTGATTTAGATTGTCATAATTCCGAAACTAAAAGAGTTAGATTTACTTAATGTGGTATTTTCTTAAAGCTTTTAAAAATATGTTTTTAATGGTGATACTGATAAATATATACAGGGTAGGGCAAAAGTATATACTTTTTTATTAAAGCACCCTGTATATTATATCACTTTTAATAAGAACTTTTACAGAGTTTAAAAAAAATGCATCTTACTTCATTAGTTTTGAAAATATTGCCATTTTAATCAGAAATTTAGGTAGTTTTTAAAGTGCTGACATTTTGTAGTAAGTAAAGGTATTGCCTTTATATTTTAGGATTATAAAGTATTTTCCAGGAGCTTAAAAATGATGTACCACACGACCCCTCTTTCCATTTAATTTTTTTCCTAAGATGGCGCCCATCCGCCATCTTGATTGTTGCAACTATCATTTTTACGTCAAAAAATAGTCTATATCATCTTATTAATCATATACAAATATCATGAAGAAAAAATGAATGGTACAGAAGTTAGCAAGGGGGACTATTTACCTCCACACTGTATATTAAGTATTTTTATGCCGTTACGTTTAAATTTGTCAGTATTTTTTAGAGTTCGTAAGCCTGATGCTAATTTTTTTATTTGCAATTTACGTAAATGTCTAGTATTAATTATAAAAAGTAATGGAAAGCATTTTTTTTAATACTACTGTCACTATTACGTAAAATAATAATTGTGAGTTTTACTATTTATACCAATTTATTGCTTATAAATAATAAATGCAATTAAAAAGAGTATTAAATTTTAATATGAGCAAATTAGAAAACAATTAAAAAAGTCCTTAGTGCAAATGACAAATTAATTTATTATACAAGGTGAAAGTTGCGTATTAAATCCATAAGATTTTTAATAGTACAGGAAATAAAGCATTTCACTTCCCAATTCTTTTGGTTAGTTCTGGTTAGTCCTGCATGGATTTATTTAAAATTTTAACAGAAAGTAGGAAATAGCCCACCCATCAAAATCTATATCAAACCAAAATTTTTTATTACATTTTAACCACACCTAAGCATGGAAATCTCAGTACCTATTGGAGATACAGCTTAGGTTAAATTAGGAAAAAGTTGTGTTTTTTAAAGCTTATTTACATGCCGTTTAAAAACTTAAAATTTTTTTATAGCCTGCTGAGATATTTGGCAAAAACGAAAATTTGATCATATGGATTTTATTTTTTTCTGACTTTATTTGAAGAGATATAGAAAAACTAATACCACTTTTTCATTGGCATTTTTTAGCTACTACATGATGGTATTTTTAGATTTTATATCCGACGTTATTACCCTGTTTGTCAAGTTGTTAATTTTAAAGCAATTGTTCTTATTGTTACTGTTGTCTTTATACGCAATACGCATTACTAGGCTCATCAAAATCCGCGTGTTAAGAAAATATCGAAACATCAAGAACGTTTTGGGTTTAATATGTGGTGTGGAATTTTAGGAACTAAAATACCTGGTCCATGTATTTACCATAATTCATTAACTGCAGAAATGATACCTTCATTTATTTTTGCAGCACAAAATGTAGCATGTTAGCATGTCAAACTTATCTTCATGGCTATAATGGCCATCCTGCATATTCGACCGTAATAATACAATAAGATATGAGCTATTCACCAATAAACAATAATAAAGACAACAGTAAGAAGAACAATTGCTCTAAAAACAACAACTCGACAAGCAGGATAATAAGGACAAATACTATTTTATAATGAATAATTATGTTGCAGATACGGTAACAGGTATTAACGTCCAAGCATTTGTTTGCAAGGCCTACTTAGAAATAACTTTAAAAAAATAGAAAAATGCCTTTTTTCTTTTAACTAAAAATTTAAATATGACATGTGATACATCGTTGAACTTGTAATAAAAAATGGGATCAGATACAGGGGTACTTTTTTTCGAGCCATATAAAAAATAAAGTTGATGATGGTTTTTTGAAAACGAAACGTCGGATATAAAATCCTAAAAATACCATTATGTAGTAGCTAAAACGTGCTAGTAAAAAAGTGTTATTAGTTTTTTTATATCTCTTCAAATAAAGTCAGAAAAAAAATAAAATCGATATAGTCAAATTTTCGTTTCTGCCAAATATCTCAGCAGGCCATAAAAATTTTTCAAGTTTTTAAACGGCATGTAAATAAGCTTTAAAAAACACAACTTTTTCCTAATTTAACCTAAGCTGTATATCCAATAGTTACTGAGATTCCCATGCTTAGGATCCTTATCTTGGACACACTTTATATATATATATATATATATATATATATATATATATATATATATATATATATATATATATATATATATTTTTTTGAATAAAAAGTCTAAATATGTACCTTAAAAAATATTTCATAAGTTGTCCTTGAAAAATGTAGCATTTTTCGACTTTCAGTCTATTAAATTTTGCATTTGACGAAAAAACTAACCATTAACACGCCGTATTTCGGTTCGTATTGGTCGTAAAAAAATATAACAAAATAATTCTGTTTGTCTTTTTAAAAGCTACAATTTTTCTTTTTAAAGTTTTTTTGATAAAGTGCAGAATTTTCGAGTTATTTGCAAAAACCCATTTAAAACGTCGATTTTTGGTCGAACAATAATTGTTACTTTTAATAGCGAATAACTTAAAAAATATTAATTTTACGAAAAAAACAAAAAATTGCAACCACAGCCAGGATTTTGGCGCCCTTTAATGCGATATTCATCAATTTTAGACGAAAAACCAATTCAAAAACGGTATTTACCAGTCGGTTATGTTGACGTTTAAACAATGTATTATACGTCAAAGTTGTCACCAATTATTACCGCGGATATAATTGGTTGAACGCCTAAAATTGATGATAGATTTTGATATGTGCGCTATTTCCCACCTTTGTTAAAATTTTAAGTAAATCCATGCAGGACCAAAAAATGCAAAGTTTTTTACTTTTTGAGCCTCATTCTCTTTACTATAATGAGATGTTTCGACTTTGAAAAACTATCGTTTACCAATATGTCATTGACCATAACACTCATAAAGTAACTAGGAGGTCTCCGACAAGGTCTCGGCCACGATAACAAGCGTAAGCGTCGAGCGAAAAGTATCAAATCTCTGTACTGGTAGCCGGTACTAGCTAAAATATGTTGTGGTAAACAGCGTCTTGAAACCAATTTATATACATTAGATACGCCCCGCGGATAATATTTGTTCGTTTGAAGCGGCAGATTGCAGTCGCCTAATTTAAAAATAAAAATTCTGATATGTTACCATGAAGATCAAAGGCAGCGCTCTCACATTCTCCGGTTTCCGCTGGCCGCAGACGCTTGGTATCGTGGCCGTAGCCCAACGCCGCCACTGGTTATAAGCTATGAACTTTTAAAACTTTTTCAAATAAATATTATGTTTGTGTTAATTAAAGTTATTTTTAGACCCAATGTAAAGAAAAACCGATATGTCTTTCGAGTAAATGTACCTGCCATATATTTCGAAGGCCAGTACGATATCGACATGAGTATTCTTGTTCTTAAATATAAAGGTCAAGGTCCAATCACAGGAAATTTTAGTAAGTATTGAAGCCTTTAGACAAACTAAAACTAATAATATTTTAGTCAATATTACAGCTTTAGCCATGGGCGTAGCCAGGATTTTATTTAGGGGGAGGGGTGCGGAAAAGGAAATATAATGTATGCGGGTGTTTCTAAAGGGTTGGTATGTCGATGTTTGGCACAAAATGTGCATTCGTCGATCACTTTTACTTGATTTCTATCACTTCCGGTTTGACCGGAAGTGAGTGGTACTCTTAAATTTTAAAAGGCACCACCGGTATATTTTATCTTACGTCGATTGTATTTAAGATTCGGGATCCAATGACACCTCACATTTTAATACTTCCGCCTTCAATAATTTATTTTTTTAAATTTTTAATTAGAGTGCCATGATCAAGTCCAAAAAGTTAATTCTAGGTCAAGTAGCGATAAAAAATTTAATTCATTATTATTCTTTTGCTTTTTACAACTTCTCCGGGCGAGGTAAAAGTTTGCAACATCCTATTTAATGTCATAACTTTTTTTTTAATGGAAGGAAGGTGGCTCAATATCCTGAAAGAGCATTTTATTCCAAATAATTTAGTATAGTTAGAACCAGATTTATTTCATTCTGAAAGCAATGCCGCCAAGTACACAAAAATGATAAAGTAAACACACCTTTTCGAAAGCGCATAGCCTCTGACAGAGCCTGATTACATATTTTTAGATAAATGAATAAAAATATTGTGAAAATACATATCACGTACTTAAAAAACATCCTTTTATTTCGTCTCTGGCCTGCCATAAAACCTGTAACGCGTGGCGTAGTCGTCGGGTTGAATATTTTTTGCTTCAATAAACCATTGTTCACAAAAGGGTTTATTTGCTATATCATTTTTTGTGTGCTTGGCGGCATCGCTTTCAGAATGAAATATACATGGGTCTGACTATACTACAAATGCGGTGTTTCCACAAAAGTGTTTTTTTATTATTTATTAAAATAATTCTAAACCATTAAGTTACAACATTATCAATTTTAATAAATTGATCCTAATAGAAAGGTATTCTGGTGTGGACGCATGAATTTTAGGGGATTTTTGAAGTGCCGTAGAAAAAAGGCAAACAATATTTTTACTTTTTTATTTTTTATGGGATAATTATTAAAATTACAAAAAAATAGACAAAAATAAAAAAACATAAAAATTTAAAAATTAGTAGGGGATGTCAAAAATTGGCATGTGATCATGCCAACGATTTCAACCCTTCTAGCAATCTAACAAAAAAACAAAAAATATTATTAATCTGGAGTATTGTAACATCTACAAAAAATATTAATTTTGCAGTGGTGATATTAATAGTATACATCCACCATTTTGTCAAAAATTAATATGGAAATAATATACTTTATAGAAAGTGCATGTTAATTGATCTATCTTCTAAAATAAAGGACAACATTTTATAACAGATTTCTCTTTCGAGCCAAAAGTATTTTTCCCCTTCTAATTTATACACCTTATATGTGTCCCAAATCCGACCGCCCTTGGAATATTGTTCTCATATCTGGGGCATGGCGTCCTCCACAACCCTAAGCATTCTTGATTCCATTCAAAGAAGAGCTATTCATCTCATTAATGATCTTTTACTTACAGAAAGGCTTCCCTCTCTTGCCCATCGTCGGGCTGTGGGGGATTTATCGCTTTTTTATAGGTACTTCCATTGTTTCTGTTCTGAAGAATTGTCCAGTATTGTTCCTCCACTTACGGTTCCCAACAGAGAAACTCGTGGTTCCGCGCGTATGCATCCCTATACGGTTCAACTGGACAGGCCCAGAACTTCCCACTTTGTTCTTTCTTTTTATCCCTAGACTTTCTAGAATGTGGAACCTGCTGCCCGCGGAGTTCTTTCCCTTTCCCCTAATCTTTAAGTATTAAAGTCTCGTGTCTACAAACTCCCTCTTACCTTGCTTAAGACACCCACGGTACGTTAGTATTTAGGCATTTAGCCTTAGTGGTTTGACCAAAGATAAAAAAAAAATTCTTAGAATAAAATTAAAACAAAAAACTCTTAAGAGTGTAAGATACACAAGGGCGTACCCAGGATTTCAGCTAGGGGGGCAGCTCATACCTGTTTCGAGAAGATGGTCGGTCGGGTATATTAAAACAAAAAATCATGAAAATTTACTTTAATTAATTAGTTTGATTATGACACAAAACAAAAATATTATATATACATATAATATATATATATATATATATATATTAACCGTTTATTTATTCCTTATAAACAAAAAGTTTACAAATAGGCCCTTTAAAAAGGCATGGAACAATGTCATAAATTACAAAAACTTAGTATTTTAAACATAACATTAATAATTACTATAATTATTAGAAATAACACTACTTTAAACAAAAAACTTTAAAACCTGATAATTTATTAACCATTAATATTACCATATACTATTAAAAAAGACTTACAAGACAATATTTTTTTCCCTATTTATCAATCATATTATCCTTATTTACATCATAAAATTCTCTTATTGTATAAAATGCGTTTTTACTCAAAAAAGTCTTTAAAACATCTTTAAGACTATTTTTTGGCAAATTTCTAACTACTGTAGGAATTGAATTAAAAATCTTTACAATGGAGAATTCAACATTTCTTTGCAAATAACTAAAGCTACATCTATCTAGAATAAGATTTGATTTATTTCTAGTCTGATACTCATGCCTTAACTGAGAATTTTCAAATAAATCTGCATTATCAACAACAAACAATACAGAATCTAATATATACATACTAATAACAGTCAGAATGTTATTCTCCATGAATATCCTTCTACAACTTTCCTGCGGTTTCATACCATAAATACAGCGCAAACACCTTTTTGTAGTAACAGTATATATATATATATATATATATTAATTTAACAGTAATCTTCTCGGATTTGCCGAAAATTTGTCTATGACAGTCTTTTCAATAAACTCACTGCTTTCTTTTAAATAATTGCGATGTATGCTCATCAGACATAAACCTGTAAGCCTTTCTTCACCCATGGTGCTTCTAAGCCAGGTTTTAACTCTTCGCAGCGTACTGAAGGACCGTTCTACGGTCGCCGTGGTGCATGGGATAGTGCTTAAAATAATCAATGCCTTTCTGACAGCAGGGTAAAAAATGTTGGCTTCGTTGAACAGATCAACTATTTCTATGTCCCTTTATTGATCATCTGATAAAGCCTTCTTAGATACATTTTAAGATAGATGCAGGTATATATTGTTTCTTGGGACATTCTACGCTTAAAATTTTAAGACTAACGTGTCATATGGTGGGTACTAAGAGAAGTAAAAGACTATTAGTAGCGGGGCTTAAGGGGGATTTTGAGATTTACTACAGCGATGCAGGAGGGATACCTTGTACCTGGTTAAGTACCCTCACCAAATGAGCCCCGTATATAAGGCCGCCTGTCAAGGATAAAAAATTATATTAGTAAAAAAAAATATTTAATTATATTAAATTTTACAGCGCGTCAGATTAAGATAGGATAAGTTAATTACATGCTAAAAAGTGTATATTCCACTAATCTGACAATTTGGGAGTGACATAAAGAAAGCGGAGAGCTTCAAAGTTGTAAAAAAGCGCCATCTTGACATTTTCGAGCGCGGCTAATTTTTTTATTATTTGAGCAAACAAAAAAAAAGGATAACGAATAATATATAATCTGACAAATTCCACAAGCCGAAATAACAATAGTATTTTTTGACATATTTAAAATCTATAGCCGCTTTCCCCACCTTATCGGTGGGCTTATCCTTCTTATCACGTCCTAATCTTTGTAACCCAGTAGGTCTCTATGACGCTCGAGTAAATCCCCACTTAGCATCGTGGGCTCCCTACTATATAGACGGGACTAAAAATAATAGGACAAAGGGTTTTACCTTAAACTGAATAAAAAGGGCTAAAAGTTGGTGTAGAAGCCATTTTTTCAGACATGCAAATGTAGAGTTCCAAAGAAGAATTCAAGCTTTCTCCAAACAGCTATGGATATAAAATATGTAGGAGAACTAAGGCTATTCTCAAAAGTAAGCAAAAAGTTTAGTGGCCTTTTATTCTCCCTTAGGTTAGCTTCTCAACTAACGGATGAGTATTGACCGACTTTTTCGTGCCAGCAACCATGATTATATTTTTGATACGTTAAACGTATTCATATCACATCAATAATTTTTATACCCCAATTAAATAATTATTTAGGTTATTATACAGGGTGTTTCCTAATTGCGGTAAGAAAATTTATAAGCGTATTCCTGAGCCAATTTTATGAAAAAAGTTCATATAAACATAGGTCCTCATATATTTCGTTCCCAAGATATTTTATAGACAATCAAAAACTTAAAAATAAGTGTCTCTTTATTAAAGTCGATAAACCTCACCATTTGGCACTAATAGACATCAAAGTTTTATCAATTTCAATCAAATTACCTACATAAGACAGGGTGTCCTAACTCAACCGACAAACTTAACCAAATGATTCTACAACAAAAATAAGAAAAAACTTCATATAAACATATGTCAAAAACGTCTTAGTTTTGAACTACGGTGTGTTAAATATTAAAAAAAAAACTTTTTGTTTTAATTTCTAACACACCGTAGTTGTGTAGTAAAAACTAAGACGTTTAGGACATATGTTTATATGAAGTTTTTGTTGTAGAATCGCCCCGTAAAGTTTGTCGGTTGAGTTACTGGACACCCTGTATGTATGTAGGTAATTTGATTGAAATTGATGAAAACTTTGATGTCCATTGATGCATAAACGGTGAGGTTTATCGACTTTAATGAAGAGTACCTTATTTTTTAAAGTTTTTGATTGTCCATAAAATGGCGCCCCAGCTTTGCGATATCTGTCAAAATAAAAAGTTATGATGTAAATACATTTTAAGTTTTAGGTAAAGTGCCCTCTGGCGGTATTTAAAAAAGTACTTTTGTCTTAAAATTTTAGAATCTGCAAAGCTCGATTTGTTTGCCAAATATCAACTGGATTGGTTAAAAAATAAATGCAATATGGCGAAAAAATCAAAATAAAAATTGAACTTTGACGGCTTGTAGCTCGAAAACGAATGACATTTTGGAAAAAAATTATTTAAAGCTCTACCCTTATTTTGTCAAGTAGAATCAGTAGAATCACCCCTTTAAGTTTCGTGATCGATTTTTAAATCACCCTGTATATAACAAATTTGATATTTTCAAAATTGTTGATTTTAAAAGTCATATTTTGGAATAATTTCTGTATTAAAGAATATAGTCTTTATTTAGAGTATCTGAATTTCCTTGCAGTAAAATATTTTATAGGCTTTAACTATTCCATTGTGCAATTAACCATTTTAAAAATTATTTTTTTTTTAGCAAATTACAAATTTGACTGCGTAATGAAAGGAGACCTGGTCGAAAAAAGAAGGAAAGAAGCATTTACATTTCAGAAAGTTTGGTCTTAACTTGATTATCGGCCACAGTGATATTCACTTGGGAAATCTATTTAGCGGACCAAACCCCAACCCAACTTTGGCAAGAGCTACCAATGATGTCGTCAGAGATAACGCTGATCTTTTGTTAACGAAATTAAACCAGTTTTGGAAAATTCTTTGGCACAAAAATTTACTGATATTGCTAATATTATAACGCAACGGTTTACGTATGATGAACTCTTTCCTGAAAAATTGTAAATTTAGATTAGAAATATTTTTGTTTTGTGTTTTTAAAAATAAGGTTATAAAAAAAAATGCAAGAATCTCTTGCAGTACTGTGATATCTCTAAATTTAAATATATATTTTTAAAACTGCCTTATTTTCGTTTTTAATTGTTTATTAAATGGCGACCAGACATTTTAGAATGACATTAACTTTCGGTAAAACTGAAAGTGGTAGAACTGTCACAATATGTTAGTCATATGTCCCCCACTGGTTTACACCGGAGAACCAAATTTTTAGTTCGAGGTCTAAATGACGTCACGCGTACTTTATTCACGGTGTAAACACTTGAGTATTAAAATTTGCTACTCCAATTCAGTCCTTCTCAAATGGGGGTGACCAAATATGATTTTCCTTGGTGTAAACACGTCGGACTTTTTTAGTGGACCAAAATGACAGCCTTGATCTTTGACAGTGCGCATTTCGATGAAAAAGACGTTGAATTTCGGTCTTAACCTAATAATTTTGTTGTTTGTTTATATTTTTTAAAATTTTGTTGATATTTAACCAAAACTGTTTGCGTATTCTTTTTCATATGGAATTTAAAAGCGATACAGTTTTAAAAGATAAAAACGAGGTTAGGTTCTGGTCATATGCTCAGCTGTCATTTTGGTACTAGGATTAAACGTGAATTAAATTGATCCATAAACTAAGTTGGTGTAAACACTAGTGAACTAACAAAAATAAGTCCTAGGTTTGGTCCACGGATCTAATTGGTCCTCGCGGTGTAAACTAGGCACCCAATGCTCATCTAAGGTGTCCAGTTAGTCCCATATTTTGGATTGGTATAGAACGTGAGCATAAGTTACTTAATTGTGTTTAGCTGTTTGTGAACTTTTATTTTTTCTTATTATTAAAGTAGTTAGTATAGTGTCTTCTTAAATTTTTTTACCGTTTAATATGGGAGTATAAATGTGTATATTTATACTGTACCGAGAGCGGAAAATCACTTTTTAAATTATCAAAGGACCACTTGAGGTAAATATAAATGTGATATTTTGTTATATAATAAAGTGATTTTTAATTAGTCCGTACATCTTGATGTGCAGGCTATAGATAATATCGGGCACATTAATGTTTACGTAGCCATAATACTTCTTAATATAAAAATGCATTAAAAGTATTTTCTTGATGTAGTAAGTTCTATTTACAAAAAAATGTGGATAATTATTTGGATGGTTTTTCCATAATGAAAATATATTTTTTAGCGCAAAGGTCTGGCTTAAGTCTGCCGGAAGGGCGGATTTATTGAAAAAAAACTGATTAATTATAAATTGTGCGGGGATCACTTTAAAAATAAATTTATTTTTATCTCGTCAACCGCAATAAAACGTCTATTTAACACTACCGTGCCGACAATATTTTTCAAGACATTATCATCAAGAAATATAGACAATTCTAAGAACCTTAAAAAAATACTATTCTATCAGGTAAATATTGAATAAATCTTAGAAAAGTATTTTTTTACTATTTAACATTAATACAAAGTTTTTACAAAATACTTGTTGATAAAGTTATTGATATTAATCAGTATGTGCCTAAAGAAAGGAAAATATGTTATGTTATTTTTGTTTTTGTTTATTATACTGCCATTTGAAAGGCTAAATTTTAAATTTAAAAAAATATGTGTTTTTTCAGTATTTCAAAAATAACATACTCCTATTACTTTGGCAACATCTGCATTGTTTTAAAATATTGCGTCGGGGTTTCTTTAGAAACTTTTGTTACTCTGCTTTCAATTATTCTGTTTTAATCCCCAGTTACACAAAACTTTTCAATAAACAATTAAGCTAGTAAAACGGTATACCTTTAATTAATTTAATAAGCAGTTTTTTGACAATGTTTTTTTTGTTAAATATTCTTAACCCACATTAGTTTAATCGTATTGTTAAAATGTTTTGTGCAACCAGGTATAGACATTTTATAAGAAATTGATCTAAACGTGACATCTACTAACAATATTTTACCTTTCAAAACATAGGTAAAATTTTTAAATTGTAATATTTTTTAATATAGAAATATTTAAATTTTCAATTAGTGTATTATTCTTTTGTCCCGTTTTTCCCACATAAAAAAGCTGCATAATTAATTACTATAAAAGTCTATCTCTCCTTAGCGCCTTGGTGCGGTTTAACCTTTTACAAATTAAAAATATTACGATCCATGCATTGGTGCAGATTTTCCATTTATTCTTTCTCAAGGTCATAGAAACAAGTAAGCGTATGCCGCACTTTCGCGTCTGTTGAAGTGACGTCTTTTCGATGTCATTTTTTTCGTCATACTAGCGCACATAACAAATCTAATGACGTCATGTTTAGAAACCCGCTAGAAAAATTTTGTGACATTATATAATTCGTGTTAAAATCCAACCGAAATATCATATGACAGAAAAATAAGACTAATAATTTTACAAATTGAATTGGAAATACTCTACCGATAGATGGCGTAATGGACAATAAACAACTACGTTTATTTACCATCTCCGCTTCTTAGAATTTTTTGGAGCTTGTTGTTATCGTCTAAACCGTACCGATGAGACCAAAATAGTTCGAGACCGGTCTGCGGTTGGTGATACGAGATGCGACCTTGCAGTGCAAGGATATTGCAAGTAAACATATTATACTCCATAATTAAAAATAATTTCACTAAATAAAATATCAATATCATTTTAGCTTTGAAAAAAAAGTAAATGCGTCAATTTTTTGTCACAAAAATTATTTGCTCATAAAACTTTTTTTTGGGAGGGGAGGCTAACCAGAAAAACTTTTCAAAAGTTCTGTCCCATTCTTTTTTGAATAACTTAGATTCTTACTTTGAACTACTTGACAATTTAATTTTTTAATTATAATTAATTATTTTATATTAATAAAATTATCAGCGCCATAAAATGTAATATCCGACCTTACAACATAAAGTTTAATAAAAATAGATAAACACCTATCTAATACTAGAGTAAACAATTTTTAAATTATATATTTAGGTCTTAAATAATCGCATTACAAGAATTTCATTCTGTTCTTGTTCCATCGAATGAAATCGAAAGTGGAGGGAACCATCGAGTAAGGTTGATATTTCAAATTTAAGTTTTAGCAGCCGGCATTGTCGCTCAAAAGTTGCTAAAATGAAGTCGTTACTCGTTATTTGTGCACTTATTGTTTGCAGTTATGCTAAAGTTCGTAAGTATTAAGAGCTTTTTTCCAGTTATTTGAAGTCGATAAATTTTGTCAGTTACAAATTTAAAAATAACTGAACAAAACATTTTTTTGCCAACAAGAGACGTATTTCTGAAAAAGAAAATATTATTCTTGTTTTGTTTTGATGATACAAAATGGTCTTTTAACTATTTTTGTTTTATGAAATCGGTTACCTTTTATTCATAGTTAATAATAGGAAAGCTAGTGAACCCTTCGAGGTAACGTTAGAACTGTAAAGCTGAAAATTTGTATGGTGATGAGTCATAGCATGCTAAGTATAGAAGGAACAGTTTAAAATGTAAATTCGGTGCTCTTTGATAAGAAAAAATCACAAAAAGTTTAAAGCAAATAAATCGGCATGCTTGTCTTCGCGGCCGCCTTTGCTATAATTCTCTTATGATATGCCGGTTGATGCAGCTGGTCATCGCACTATGGGATAGAAATAAATTTTTTGGTCAAAAATTCTGAAACTTACCAATCTAACTTAAAATGAGGTGCTTTTACTGGAAAAATATTATCAATTATTACAAATGCTTTTTGGAAACCTAAAACCTATTATATGTTATTATAAATTTACACCCCCTTAACATTATTATTTTTTATTATACAAAATAAACTAAAATGTCAGCTTGGTTAATTCGGTAGTATTCTAATCAGTAAACCGATGATTATTATCTTATATGATATACAGGGTACGACAATAGGTATGATTTTTTTAAATGGAATACCCTAAATATTATATCACTACCAAAAAATCTTTTAAAATGCTTTAAAAAATACTACTATCTTACATAGAACGGAAGCTTTCACGGCCTTGGTCAACTGAGGAATCTTGGTTCTTGGGTTTGGACCGCGTCAAATTAAAATCGTTGAAAACTCATTCAGTGTTCCATTCTCGCAGAGTACAGATCCCTGAAGATGCCTCGAGCAATCGATGGCAAAACGTCGGTAAACGATTTTAATTTGACGCGGTCCAAACCCAAGAACCAAGATTCCTCACTACTATCTTGATTAGTTTCGGAAATATGACCATCCAAATCTGAATAATAATTTTAAATTATTCTTAGAAGCGTAATAGAGATACATCTTCCCAACTTTTTTATTTTTTAACGTATAAAATAAATTAAAAACACTGTTTTGTTGGGTAGATTCTGTAGAATCCATATCTTTCATCAGTATGCTTTTATCTTTTAGGATTTACAGTGTAGGACAAAACATATTAAATTTTAAAATGGAAAACCTTGTAAATTATAAAAAAATCTTATATTTGTCCTTACACTCAGAAGTGGCAAAAAATAGGAAGGTAATTGTAAGTACAAAAACTGATAAAGAAAAAGGTAAAAAATATTTGACAAAAGTAGCGAGACTTCGCGAGACTGCATCGGAAACACAACAATAGCTCTTATTATTTAAACTCTTTTACTGTTTTTAGTAAACAAGGCTAATAATAAACTAAGTAGATTAAATGTTGTATATTTATGTTTACTTAAAATACATTTTCAAGTTTCTTATTACCCCAATAGAAGTCGTCATATCCTTTTATAATTTTGCGTAAATGTAGTTTGGAGTATCTACTTTGAAATACACAAGCATAAGCCATTAAAATTTCAAACTTGCTTTTGGCCAAAATAATGAATTTCTATCCCATAGTGTATCGGCGCGTCGCTGTAAAGGATAGCGGCGCCTTTGTATAAAATAGTCCGATTGCAGGCGGCCTTATTTATGTTTTTTGTATTATTTTCAAAGGGTACCAAATTTGCGTTTTTAAAATGTTCTTACTATAAGAAAATCATCACCTCGCAGGCATCAGCCGTGCACATCATCACCCTCTATATTTTTGAAAGTTTAAAAAAATAATAAAAAATGAAAAACTTAGAGCTGTAAGTTTAAAAATTTTTCTAGGGTTTAGTTCATTCGTAGTAAGGTTAAAAAAAAATTGACAGGCGTGTTTGATGAGCACAAGTACCTGCCAGGCGAACTAAAAGGTGTAGCTGATTTGAATGGCCATATTTCCAAAACTATAAGAGATATCAAATGTGATATTTTCTTAAAGCTCTTTTTAAGGTCTTTGTTAAAGGTAATATAATACACAGGGTACCCCAATAAAAAAACTTTTTCTTTCACATTATCATTATGACTTGATAATTGGTAATTATTTTAGTGAACCAAAAATAGGTTATTATTTATTATTTACCTTTAAATTTTGTCTTATCATTAAATTTAAAATACTAAGCTTTAGCCAAAATTTTATAACAATTAAATAATATTTTAATTAATAGTTAAAAACTGCACCAACCCAGGACTATTAAAATTTTAACAAAATTGTGTAATCATTTTTTGTAAATAATTTTTAAATTTGATTAAAATTTATTTCACAATTTGCGAGTTCAAACGACTTTCCAATACTGCCAGTGCTTATGTAAAAAGCGCCACGTTAAATAAATATGCTAACATAGAAAAAAGCAATAGAAAAGGGATGTCGTAGCTTGTATCTTTTGTGACGTAGGCACACTCCAATTACGTCATCGGTCTATGCGGTGTTTTAAATAATTTTGCGGGTATTTCCCCAAAATTACAAGTTTTGACATTATTCCAAAATCTTTCAATTTTCGGGAAAATTGGAAAAAGAGGAATAAAATTCAATCTATCTACACCGAAAATTTGCTACCGTAGGTGTACATGGCTAGGGGCCTATTGAAAATATGCTCTATATTGGTTAGGCGGATTCATTTATTCAATGGTTCAATGGTCTTTGGGTACACGCCAAAATCCATCTAAAAGAATGGGACCGCTTCGGTCCTGGTTCCGGGGTATACG
>JACEGR010003525.1:0-45000 GCA_014170235.1 Listronotus bonariensis | reverse complement strand
TTTAAAATAAGGTTACTTTTCTCTTGAACAAAATAAATATATTTCAGAGATACCTCGTATACTACTAAAAAAATGAATATTTAATAATTGCTTTTTTAAGTTTTAGACCATGCAGAACTTTTTCTTAGAAATAACTTTTTTTGTAAAATTAATAATAAAGAAGTTGTCCAGCGGACACGCTGTATAAGAAAAAATACGGTAGGCGATTGCTCATTCTTGTAATAAAAATTATTTTTGTACTTTTCATTTAATTGTGATAAAGTTTAATATTTCGTTTTTGAGGTAAAAGTAAATAGCTTTTTTTCAAAAGTCATATGGCTAGAAAGTAGACGGGATAACTTTTTGCTCTCTTGTAAAAAGTGTCCTAAAAACAAGGTATAGAAGCCTTGAGTGCTATAGTGGTATCATAAATAAAACTTTATCACCCTGTACCTCAAAAGGCCTTAAGGACATAGGTTCAGGTGTTTTTCAAATATCGCCTTTCCAAATTTATCCAACTTGCTTTTCAAACACCCTGTAGTAAGTTATTATTTAATTATATCTTTAAATGTATGATAAACAAGTAAACAATCTGCTTTAATAGCTTTATGTATGAAAATAAATATCATCTTTAAAAGCTTTTAAGTGTAGCTTTTTTAACACAAATATTTTAATTTTATAATTAACTTTACAACAACGTAATTTAAACTTAGTAAAAATACTTGACGATTTTTATTTTAACAGTTATTTTGCGACCTTAGAATTACAAGTTCTAACACAAATTATTTAGGTTAATAGAGACATTTTGCACCTCTTAAAATAACTGACGTTTTTTGCCCTCCTTATGGTTATCGTTATTAAACATAACGATTACGACAGCAGTTTTAGACAGAGATTTTGCAACCTCTTTTAAGAAATTTATCTTGCGTCTGCGCTTTCGACACATAACCTTATTTTTACCTGTGGTTGACCGATTTTAAAGTTTACGAAAAATCAGTACTTACTTCTATTCTCCATAAGTTATATATTGATATTTAAATATATGCAAATAGTTCTCTTGATTTTGCTTTTTAAAGTAGATGTAAACAATACAGTTTAAGCAAAGCACAAAAAGTAAGGTTAGGTTTGGTAGTAGAATAAAAAGCAAGTGTGCCAGATTGTAACATGTAAATTAATTACTGAATTAAAACATCCTTAAAAATGCAAGTCCGTTTTAATTTCTTTACACTATTTTATTTTTCTTACTGCTATGGAGCGCTAATTAGAGCCTATGTATCAATGATATTTTAATTAATACGGATTTATAACACCAAACCTTCTTAAATAATTGATATTGAACTATTCGCATATATATTACTTATGGAGAATAAATTAAGTACTGATTTTAAAATCGGTAAATCACAGGCAAAAATAAGATTATGTGTCGAAAGCGCAGACGCAAGATAAATTTCTTAACAGAGGTTGCAAAATCTCTGTCTAAAACTGCTGCTGTAATCGTTATGTTTATTAACGATAACCATAAGGAGGCCAAAAACGTCTGTTATTTTAAGAGGTGCAAATATATCTCTATTATTAACTGAGATAGAGGGTGTAAAAGTGAAAAAAATAATTTTAAATTATTTTAATAATATTTAATAGGTTGGTACATACCTTTATTTTGGTACAAAATACTCTCCTAAAAATCCCTATGATATCGTGTAAGGAACTTAAAATATGACAGGCCAAATGTCAAAAAATCGTTTTTGTGCGAATATCTCGTTTCTTTTACTTTTAATTGCATTTATATTTATTATAGAAGTTTTAGAACACAAAATTCTTAACAAATTTAATTGTAAGCATTTTTTGTCATACCAACCGTTTCGATAATAGAGGGCGCAGTGTGTAAAGAACTTTAGTGTATGTACTATGTACATACCTTAGCACACAATCAATCGCGATATTTAGCAAATACTTGGGTGAAAAGATGACATATTAGACTAAAAATCACGATTGATTGCGTGCTAAGGTATGTACATACAGTAAAGTGCTTTATAGTTTGCGCTCTCTATTATCGGATCCGTTGGACTGACAAAAAAATGTTAAGAATTAAATTTGTAAAGAATTTGGTGTTCTACAACTTGTGTAATAAATATAAATGCAATTAAAAGTTAAGGAAACAAGATATTTGCAAAAAACTGATTTTTTGACATTTGACTTGTTTTATTGCGAGTTTCTTACACGATATCATAGGGGAATTTTAGGAGAGTATTTTTGTACCAAAACAAAGGTATGTACAGATATTCAGCTTATCCCGTGGGATTCCGAGATTGACCCTTTAATTTGACTAAGATGACTGGGGTATTGCAATAAAACTAGATATCTAGGGGTTTTTGACATGAGCTAGTCTATTACGATAGAAAAAATTACACATAGGAAGGCCAACAATAAATATATTAAAATCTAAACATGATGAGCTTTCAAGGTTGATTTTTAATTACTCACTTACGTAAGCTCTTATTATTTCTGTTACAATGTGACAATATTCAATATACTATTTTTATAAGAAAAATTATAATAAACAACACTCAAATATTTAAAAAATTTAATATATCCGGGCCTTATCTTAAATGCTTTAAACTATTATATTATATTAGCAAATATAAATTTAAAAATATTATGGTAAAATATTCCAAAAAAGTGGTTAAAGATCAGCCGTTTTTTACCAATCATAACCACAAAAATTAAAAGTTTTAATCAAAATTTTAAGGCATTGATCTTTACATTTTTCAGAAATACCAAAAAAATAGCAAGTCACATGAAATGGCTATTAAACTTGATATATTTGTAAAAATTTTGCTATTGTGAGTGATTTTTCAAATTTTCTACTAAAAAATCTGTGAAGCTCTCGACGCACTACAACAAATAAGTACTACTTTTCACTGTAGTCTTCAAAAGACTAAAGGGAATCTTCGTGTGTGATGGAGTGTTTGACAGTTTTTTATAGTAGGAAATTAGAAAAATTACGGAAAATAATAAAATTTTAAAAACATTTCAAGTTTGATATCCGTTTTAAGTGACTTGCTTTCTTATAAATAGAATAACTTAATTTTGATAAGAACTTTTAATTTTCGTAACTATGATGGGCGAAAAATAGCTGATTTTTACCCACTTCTTTTTATTACAAATAATTAAAACGTTATTTTTTATTAAATAAAATATTCCTACCTATGTAGGATGATCATAAAAAAAATAAATTAATTTGCTCCAGCTTTTAAAGTGTATCTTATATGAGGGTTATTTTCTTTGTTAGCTGCTTACATCAGCTGTAAACACTGTCATTTTTTTGACAAATCAATGACGTCAGTCTTACAGCAGCTCACAGCGGTTGTTAGCGGCCTCAGATGTCTAACCCAGAGTCGGTCTATATAAGGTCACGATATTCGGCCATATTGCTTTGACGTGTTATGACGTTACATCCCCCATTTTTCGGCCATGTTGTTCAGTGCCGGAGATATAAAGTTTATTGTATTAGTAGAATAACCGTTTACACAACAGTTTTTAATTGTTATTAAGTTGTAAATTCTTTTACTTTAAATAAAAAACATTTGGAATTACATCTTTCAACAAATATCACTTCCAAAACAATGCAAAATAAAATGCGCAAATTCTAGACGCCACTGGATTGATATTCAGCTTTGATTTTTACCCAGTCTTGCCAACTTTTCTCCGTGGAGTGCCCTTCCTTGCGTCCCCGACCTCGAACCGCCTAAAAGTTGAGCATATGTCGCAACCTTATAAATATAAAATAACCTTGGTCTAACCACTGTCTAACAGGTTGGAAAAACAAAGAGGGAAATATAGCCAAATTTGAGGTTAAAAGTTAAACAAAATTGACTAAATGTATATTAATAACAATAACAATAGTATGTGTGGAAAACCATGTAAAGGATTAATTTAACTGCATTTTTTGATACTGCGCATTTTTCTTTTAAAACTGGAGTTACCATTTTTTAGTTTATATGTCATTTGTCATTGGCGGTAAGCGCTTTTATTTTTCAATTCACATTATAATGACGTCAGCTGTTAGACAAGCTTGTTAGCAGCTGTAAGACAGAAGAAAAAGAAAAATATTTCTATAATGTTTTTAAAAAATATTTTTTTATTGATTTGTTTTTATCAATTAAGGTATAGTCTAAGATCTGATTAGGAAGCGATCTGCACCCATCTGTTTACCAGATAAAAATTATTTTATAATAAATATAGTATTTAAACAAAGGTATTGCTACAGGGTGTCCTGAAAAATTATGTTTATATTTTATGTTTAAATAATACAGAATCTATTTTAAAAATATAATTCTTTTAGAATAATAAATTGAGACAATTTCTCACGGCTTTTTTTAAATTGGGAGTAAAAAAATAGTGATATATTAGTACTGGCATGTAGAGCAAAAAATAAACAAAAGTTCTCATTATTCAGGATGTGTTAAAAATTTTGGGAATATTTTTTTAATTTAAATATAGCCTTAAGTATACCCTTCTTTTTGTTTATTTATAAGTAAAAATATTTTACTAACTTTTTTCATTATTGGTCATTGTTTGTTCTGATTTTCTAAGTTTATGCGTATAGCAGGCAGTATGGATTTCGCCACAAAAGATCTACAGCAGATCTTCTTTCCTTCGTATCACACTGCTGGAATAAGTCTCTTTAGTTTCTAGGTGAGTCCCAGATCGTTGCGCATATATCCAAAGCTTTTGACCAGGTCTGGCGTGCCGCACTTCTTAATAAACTTCCCTCCTATGCTCTTTCAACTAAACTCTGTACTTGGCTCTCTAGTTATCTATCTGATAGACGTATATCAGTTATTGTGGACGGCCATTCTTCAAGCTTTCACCAAGTTAATGCTGGAGTGCCTCAGGGCTCAGTTCTGGCACCAACATTATTTCTTCTTCACATCAACGACCTTCTCTCGTCCACAACTAATTCCATTCATAGTTTCGCCGATGATAGTACCCTTCACTCCAGTTTTCAGGTTGCTAAACCCATCACTAAACCTGATTTGGAAAACAAACGCAGAGCGATGCAGATATCTCTTTCGCAGGATCTTAATTTAATATTGGACTGGGGCGCCAAAAATCTCGTCCACTTTAATGCATCCAAAACACAATCATGTTCTTTGTCGCGAAAAGAGTCACCAAATACTCATCCTCTACTTATGAGCGGCCAAGTTTTACAGAGCAAAGACACACTTTAATCTTGACTGGCATAAAACACATTGCATCTTTAGCCACGGCAGCTTCAAAAAGCTTGGATTTCTCTTTCGAGCCAAAAAGTATTTTTCCCCTTCTAATTTATACACTTTATATGTGTCCCAAATCCGACCTCTCTTGGAGTATTGTTCTCATATCTTGGGCATGGCTTCCCCCAACCCTAAGCATTCTGGATTCTATTCAAAGAAGAGCTATTCGTCTCATTCATGATCATTCACTTTACAGAAAGGCTTCCCTCTCTTGCCCATCGTCGGGCTGTGGGGGATCTATCGCTTCTTTATAGGTACTTCCATTGCTTCTGCTCTGAAGAATTGTCCGGTATAGTTCCTCCACTCACGGTTTCCAACAGAGAAACACGTGGTTCCGCGCGTATGCCATCCCTATACGATCCAACTGGACAGGCCCCGAACTTCCCACTTTGTTCGTTCTTTTATCCCGTAGAGTTTCTAGAATGTGGAACCTGCTGCCCGCGGAGGTCCCGTGTCAACCACGGATCTGAAAAATAATAAGGATAAATACAGCAAAAATGACAATAACCCCTACGTGGGCACTGCGCAGTACACTTGTGGGCATGCGCACTAAAAATTTACAGACTAGCGGAAAACAAACAACAGGACCGGGTTTGGAAATTTGGTAAACAAGGGTTTTTGGGGCGCTAATCAACACTTTTTTTTGAAAACGTTTCGTTCTCGAGATATTCATCATCAAAGTTGAAATTCAATTCTTAGTTTCACTATATTCCGCCTTCTTTTTGCACAAAATTCTTGATATAACACCTAACAGGCACACAATATTATATAAACATCTTTAAAAAAACTTTTTTTTAGTTATTTTATACGTTTTTTTCATTAAATTCCAAATCTTTTACCCCTAAAACTCTACAACCATGCATACACCTATGTGTATAATGGTTTCAGACATGGCGACTTGATTTAAAGCAAACTTTTATATTAATAAAGAAAGGCTAAAAACCAATAAGAAAAACATGTTTTAAAAAGGGTTTTTATAGTTAAATAAAATATTGTGTGCTAATTTAGTGTTACATCAGTAACTTAGTGCAAAAAAAAGAGGAATTATAGTAAAAATAAGAACAGTTTGGCCATGATGACGAATATCTCAAGATCGAACCGTTTCCGAAAAAAATAGATTCGTGATCAGCGCCCCAAAAACCAAGGTATAGCAAATTTCGTCAAAATCGGAGTTGCCGCAACTTTCTAGACAATTACCTAATTCTGTTTCTTGGATATAATAATATACACATATTTAAATATTTTTATTTTAAGTTTGTACTCGTCTTCCATAGAAGTCCCTAAAAATTAAACCGGTTTAGATATTGGGCACTTTTTTTTGTCTTGTATAATTTAGTATACGAGGAGTGCTTTTGAAGCACTAATCTCAACCTTGAATTTGTGTCATATGCTGACCCTCTCTTGACTAAGAGGTCAATCTTTTACCTGGCGTTTACAATCGGAAAAATCCCAAATTATCACAGGAGTGTGGCCCTGCTTGCTGGCGTAGGTAAACATTTTCAGTGTTCCAACCAATGATCTAAAAATTAAAAGGATTGCTAATAGAAAATGATCCCCATATATTTTCAATAGACCTGCGCAAGAATTTTTTACCCCACACTGGGAGAATTGCTGTACACCTTTGCACATGCGCAGTTGTTATAAAGGTTAGCATTTTTTATTTAAAACCCAATATAGTGTTGGCAACATTGACAAAATTAGCAGTATTTTAATAAATATAGTGGTTGCAACACTGAAAACGTTTACCTATGCGGTGACAGGGTCACACTCATCCTAATTTAATTTATAATTTGGGATTTCCCGATCGTAAAATCCAGGTAAAATTGACGCCGTCGACCGACCAAACCCAATCTCCCATCTACGGTCGACCGTTATCAGGTATAGTTATTTGGTATTTGGTGTTTTATTTGTGCGTTGTGAGTAATTCTTGGTGTTTTTTAAACTTTTATTTAATTTAAGTTTTGCATAACCAAAATTAAATAATGAGTAAGTAGCAAATTTCCTGTTTTAAATAATACTCTTTATTGCCATGCAGTCAATTTTTTAGAGATCAATAAATCCATTATTTTTTGAAATAGTCATGGTTTGGGTTAATTTTTTTTTAGCGGGAAAATTGTATTTAAGGATTATAGAAAAATATATATGGGGTTCCATTTAAAATAACAAACTTGCCCTATATACGAAAATTGACCGTTTTCGTAAGAAATAAATGTCACAACCAAATGGCAAGGATATAAAAAGAAACTTAAAAAAATCTAAGGCTTTTCATGAAAACCGCATTTTGATAATTTTATTTCTTTTAAAATTATTCGCGGTGAAAATGGGTTAAAATATAGTCGGACACCCTGTATTAGCATTGGACTGATGCATTTATAATTACACAAAATAAAATATGGCAGTTTAATTAAAATAATTTGACATATTTTCAAGTTATAACACGTAGCCATAAGCAATTTCTGTCGGCAATATCACGATGTGGCGTATCTCCAAAAAGTAGGAAAATTGACTAGAGCTGATGTAATTGCTTAAAAAAGTTGCTTCTTAATATTACAAATTGGCATATGTTAGATTTTGATATCTTTAAAAGTTATAGAAATATAATACTAAGCCTATTTCATTTTACTAAAAAGAGTAGTACAAAAAATACCTAAAAAGCACCCTCGTGAAATTTAAACATAAAGATACGCCGCTTTGTGATATTGAGGACGATTTATACCATATAATATCTTGTAGATTGCTTATTGCTCGTATGTTAAAAAAGGAACATAGGTATCTTTCTGTGGAATGTTTTGAATAAAATTAAATAGTCCAAGCGATTCCATTGCGCTTTAAGCCTAGTTTAAGATTATTACATTATCAAGTTTATTTCAAGTTGGCATTTGTAGGCAAATTAAATCAATAATTACTTACTGGGTACATTACCAATTTTAATATTTGTGATTCGCTTTTTTTTGTGGTTTCAATTACAAATATAAGGTCAGTTTGGCCCTAACCCCAAAAATAAACAATTTCAATGGCATTACACGCCAAACTTAACTGAACGACAACTGCTACGCCAACGGGAACGAAATATCAGTTTATGAATTGAGATTTATTCCTCAAACAAGTTACACCAAATCTAATTGCTTTTATAATAAAATACCAACTATTCAGTTTTGTTGTGTCAAGGTAGTGTTAAGAAGGAAGATAATAATACATAAAATAGCGTGCAGGTTTGAGGTTAAGTAAAAGTGGGTCCTCATGAATCAAAAAGAAGGTGTTTTAGTAATAAATGGAATTTAAATTGAGATCAGTGCTTCTAAGCACTCGTTTGCTAAATCTTAATAAAATCGGCGATACGACCGAAAAATAAAAAAATATACAACAAAAAATAGTCCCCAATATAAAACCGGTTTACTTTTTAGGGACTGCTATGAAAGACGAATACAGACTTAAAATAAAATATTTAAATATGTATACCCCAAAATTACTTGGTATATTTTCTTTATAAATGAATCATATACAAAATGTTAAACCCGGTCCTGTTGTTTGTTTTCGGCTAGTCAGTAAATGTTTATTGCGCATGCCCACAAGTGTACTGCGCGGTGCCCACGTAGGGGTTATTGTGATTTTCGCTGCATTCATCCATATTTATTTTTCAGATCATTGGTTCCAACCACTATATTTATTAAAAATACTGCAAATTTTGTCAATGTTGCCAACACTATATTGGATTTTAATTGAAAAACACTAACTTTATGAGAACTGCGCATGTGCAAAGGTGTACAGCAACTCTCCCAGTGTGGGGTCAAAAATTCGTGCAGCAGGTCTATTGAAAATATATGGGGAACATTTTCTATTAGCTATCCGCTTTATTTTTCAGATCATTGGTGTCAACAAACTCCCTCTTACCTCGCTTAAGACAATCCCACGGGACGTTAGTATTTAGGCCTTTAGTCTTCGTGGTTTGTCCCAAGATAAAAAAAAAAGCATAAGAATCAACCTGTATTTTATAGCCTTTAGGCTTTTGGAGAATTCAGTCAATTTGATTACCAACTTAAAATTGCGTTTATTTAATTTTTATTGCAACCACCTACTTAAAGTCTAACAATTAATAATAATTATAAAATAATATTAATATTGCAATTCAAAAATAAATATATAATTATTACGATAAACACTGTTGCATCAAGCAGAATACACTTTTGCTTGGCATTATGGTATATTATGCAGATTATGTAAACACTTTGACTTTCACAATACAAATATTTCAAGCAAAATCTTAATTTAAAAGGTCACTGACACTAAAACCTAGAAAGAAAAAAATAGCGATATAATACCGAAAGTCAAGGAACTTAAATTTTTATAAATAAATTGGAAATATATATATTTTTTGTATTATAAGAGACTTACGACGGTCTTTCTTTTATTATTGTATAATGTTTAATAAGTTTTGTCCTTATATAAGAGATGACGCTATTAGTTCTTAAAATGGTAGTTTTTTTGAACTCTTGTAAAGATTCATGTTTATCTGTTTACTTATTTGTGTATCAAGAATTGTATAATAACTATGCTTAAATAAAGATTTCAGAAATGTTTGCTGACACAATTATGTTTGTGCGCCCTATGAGTGGCTCTTGTCTCTTTCTGTCAAGGGCATCATGCAAAGTAATTGTTTTTGTGCCTATATATCACAAAAACTCAATTTAACAAAAATTTTTAATTGTGCCCCTATAATATGAAAGGTGCGATATATATATATATATATATATATATATATATATATATATATATATATATATATATATATATATATATATATATATATATATATATATAAATAAGAAAATCAAAATAAAATTATCAAAAACTTCAAAAATTTTTTTGGAAATAAGTCATGCTCTTGGGAGATAAGTTATAATTTTAAAAACAATTAGAAATGAGAAGTATAACTGTCCACTGGGGTTTGCAAGAGGACAAATAGAGCTAAAATTTCATTTTTCGAAAAAAGCCATTCGTCATAAAAATGTTTGCTTATTAATAAATATTTACGAAGGGAAACTATTAATTTTGTATACAGGGTACGCAAAAACTTGAAAAACATAATTTATTTCCAAAAGTAAACTACCTTTTCTTTTAAGTTTTAAACAAAATATCATTTGGAAAATTTATTTTAAATAGCACTTTGAGTAACTTTATTAATGTTACAGGGATATCAAAGAGTTTCTTGAAACTAATTTTAAAGTTATCAATAATTATTTATTTTAAATTTTTATAATAAAAATGGCCCAAAAAGTCTTATAATTTTTCAGCTTTAAATGAATATGGTGAAGGCGTTTATGGCAAATTATGGAGTTCAATAAAATTTTGTATTTTTATTTTTATTGATTTAAAACAAGAACAAAAAAAAAGAAAATGTTCTAATGACATTTTGCTTAAAAATTAAGAATAAATGTACTTTACTTTAAAAAAAATATGTTTTTCAAATTTTTGCTAACCCCGTATATATAATCAACATTCTTCTCTCCGTAAATCATATTTTTTTTATAAGCAAAAATGCTTTATTATTAGGTATAACTTTTTTTTTTGAAAAATGATTATCCATGGACAGTTTGTATACAACTACTGCTAACAACCATAGAGTAAGGAAATTATAAGAGTTATCATGGAATAGCCGATTTAAGGACAGGTCATGCGAAAACTCCCAATATAATTTTATTCGTTTCTCGTTGAAATACCGCCAGTTAGTCATTTAAGTAAGCTTACGTGTCTCCCCACAGCTGATATTACACGAGGCGAAACTTCGACCGACGCATTTAAAGTGTAAACTGGCAAAATGACAAGCCTGCCGCCAGGCAGCGCTGAGCCTGCCGCAAAAGCGGTACGAAAATTTTAGCATGCCATGGTTTCTCTTATCCGTAGGTATGTTACTTTATGTAACAACTAATAATGACTAATAATGAAAAAAAAATAGTAAAATATGTTTAGTTAGTTAAATAATCCTTTTTTTTTTTAATTAAATAACTTAAATTATTAAGACAAATATTAAGAAGCAAAATATTGTTTCTTTTAAAAATAATTTAGTATAGATTTTTACACAGTTTTGTAAAATTAATTGGCTGTATTTTTTGTTCTTAAAAAAAACAATAAACCAGTCTTATGATAAATATCTATGGTATTTCTAATAGTACAGTTAACTATTGGTTGTAGCTTTATTTTTAAGCGATTGGAATTTTACTAGAAGAGGGTTAATATAAACCACATTTTTTCTAACACAAAAATAGGTTGGTCCCTTATTTTTATTAATTATCATTATTTGTCCATAGCATTATACTTCTCTTGTTGAATTTTAAATAATTGGTTATGTATTTAACAAAATACATTTTATCTTCTTTTTTTAAAATTTTTGTCATTGTTTGTTCTTAGCAATAATGTTTTCAGTTTTACGCGTATAGGCTAATCATCCTGTATAAATACATATAATACATACCGGTTGAGCTAAATAACATATCACATAAGCAATGTGAGGAAAAGAGACAATCTAACTAAATACCGGCATGTAAACATGCGTGACTAATACTGCTTGTTTTGTTATTCTTTTACTAACCGATATACCAACCCCTATTGCTCATGCAGTATAAACATATATCTTAATAAAACAAAAATATTTTTATATTTTATATTTGCATATTTCAAGAGTCGTAAATTTTGACATCAACTGCAACTATTTATGTTAAATTTTTAATTTTAAAGTCCCGTTAAACAGTGGACTACTGCCACGTTACAAATGTTAATATTAATTTAAAAATTTTAATTAATTGAATTAATGAGCCGCAAATTACACACAAATTGTGCTTTGTTCCACTTGAGGAAATTAAAAGGAAATTGCAGAAAAAAACATAATTTTTCAATAATTTTATTACCTAATGTGATATAAAAGGAGTCTTAAGTAGTAAATAGTATCAATTAGCGACTATAATGGTAATAAGTTGGGTAACTTTGTTACACTAGGTCAAGGATTGCAAATATTTCCTTATAGGTATTGTTTCAAAATCACCTGTAAGTCTTTAATTTGTGTTACACATGGTCAGTTACAATATAATATTTATTTTTTTAATTAACACTCAACCTTTTATCGTGGTTAATTACAACCTTCAGTTTTTTTTTCCCCAGGGAGCCGTCTACATGTCTGGTGGCACTGCAGCCTGAATGCTTTTGTACCAAGCTCCCGTTTCGTTGTATCCATTCCAGAACCCTAGTTCCTTGAAGAAGGCGGTATAGGTCTGCTGGGTGCGTACCATATGTTTCCGGCGGCACTCTAATATTCCCGAAGATTGCCTGTCTTTGTTTCGGTCTCTGCTCCACATAATCTGTAGTCCAGATCTCCATTGTATAATCCCATTTTATTCAGGTGTTCCTTCACTGGAGCACGTCCGGTGAGGAAACCTGTGATTGTTCTTAGCTGATTGCTACCCATTTTGAGTAGTTCTTTAGCTCTTTTGTGCATGGTCCTCTGATGTATATTTTTCCATACATGTGTTGAGGAAGCCTTTCCCAGTGCAGTATTTGCTGGTCCTTTACCCAGTTTTGTACCGCGCTCCGGAAGGTACTCTTTGGCACTCCAAGGACTGGTTCTGGCCCGACGTATGTCGCGGCTGATCCCCTTCTGGCCAGTTCGTCTGCGTTTTCATTTCCCAATTCCACAACGCCCTGGCACCCACATCAACCTTCGTGTTGTTGCGTTCCGCCAGTTCCCTGAGATCCTCGAGGCATTCTAGTACCAGCCAAGACGATACCTTGGGATTGATTAGTTCACCAAGGGCTGCTTGACTGTCCGTAAGAATGTTGATTGTACAATTTGTGCGGGGCCTTTGGTTGTTAATCCTGGTTCATTGTAAGGTCGCAAAGATTTCTGCTTGAAATACAGAGGCGTGGTTTCTCTAGTGGAAAGTTCAAACGAGTATTTCCTATCTCCCTGTAGAGACCTGCTCCTGACCCTTCTTCGATTTTTGACCTGTCCTCTGGGTGGTTGTTAAGTTAAGCTATAATATTACAAAAATTATCTGAATAACAACAAAAGTTATGCACATTTACAGGGTTTTAACTAGTTATGTACATAAAATTTAATGAAATTATTTGACTAATTCTTCGCAAACTCTGGCCACACATAACCGCAGGTGGGGCATATTAATTCAAAAATTTAAAAGCACTTTTCATGCTCTCAAAATTAAAAAAACATTTTTGTCAAGCTGAGTCGATTGCTTTATGTATATACAGGTTGGTGGAATTTAACGGAAACTGTTTTCTGACCAGATACAGAAAAATTGACATAGGTGTCTTGGGCTCGTTTTTCAAAATTAAATAAATGGTTAAAACCGCAAAAGGCAGTTAAGGGAAAATTTAGTGAAAATAGGGTAAATTTGCTTTTCAAGTTTAATGTTGAATATCTCAAATACGAAACGTTTTTCGATTAAAAATCCATAATTAGCGCCCCAAAAATTCCTGTATACCAAATTTCAATTAAATCGGCGATGTGTCCGGTTTGTAAATAATTGCCGTTTTTTTAACACGCTTTTATTAGCTTGGGTTGTAACTATCTATCTATCTGTCTATGTATCGGAATCTTTGAGCCTAATTTTTACCAACTTCCAGCGATTCAATTTCTTTGAAACTTTGCACACGTATCAAGGACCGATGACAATGCAATAATTTAAAAACAGTATCCCGTTATCCTGATTAGGACCGCCAGGATAAATAAATTCCTTTACAGATCCTAATACTACTCTTGACAAAATGGCGAAGGAATTTTTTAGTGAATAAACTTGAGCATTTATTTTTAAAAAACTAATTGATATATCGAACTAAAAAATGAAAAATAAATAATAGTTTAAAAAACTAAAAAAACACGCTTTTATATGCAACCGAACTAAAAATTATAAAATAATTTTTCATTACAAAGAGTTTGTCACTTCAGAATAAAAAGCGTGGGGTGCATTTCACTATTTTTTCATAACTTTTCCCTCATAGATATTTGCAAATAGAATAATTATAACATTTAATATATTAAGCACCCCACGCTTTTATTCTGAAGTGACAAACTTCTTTGTAATGAAAAATTATTTTCTAATTTTTAGTTCGGTTGCATATAAAAGCGTGTTTTTTTAGTTTTTTAAACTATTATTTATTTAATGTTAATTTAAATATAGTATTTTAAAAATTATGAAAAAATATCCTGTTACGGACAATTCGTGTTTTGTTTATAGAATTGTATGAAGTTAGTATGGCGTTACAAAATAACCTAAAATTTATAACAGTGATGTTCTCATTAAAAACAAAAACATCTTAATATCCTTAAGGATGTATAACATTTTTTGTCTCTGTCTTTGCCTTAATGATATAAAAGCACCGAGAAAGAAGACCGATGTTGTTAAATAAAATAAAACGCATACATTTTGTTTTAATTCTGACTGTGGCGAGAATGGTGCAGTGGCTAGCGTGTCAGCCTCTCACCGCGGCGATCCGGGTTCGAATCTCGGAGTCGGACATCGGATTTTTCATTGCTCGTCACCTCACAATTGGCAATGGCAAACCACTGTGTAGTATTCTGCCATTTCTAGGCAGTAGTTACTTAAAAATAACGTCCGTGGTGGCACTACCGCGTTGTCTAAAAGGTGCTGTGAAATGCAAAAAAAACTGCATGTTTCAGTGCTTGGATACCGTTGACGGAACACGACAATAATGGGTTAAACATCCAGTAACCCGGCACTCACAGTACACTGGTATTTAGGCATAAGCCTTCGTGAGATGTCATAAATTAAAAATTAAAAAAAAAACATCTTAAAAACAATTTGCCTTCTATCAACGCATGTAAAATGTATAATATAACTTTACTTTTTTAGCTGACTACCTACAAGATTTGATTTGCAAAGCTTCAGATCCTGAATATGAAAAATGTATTCTAAATGGTTTTGAGAAAGCTCGTCCATACTTAATTAAGGGTATCCAAGAGGTCAGCTTTCCTCCATTGGATCCCTTCATGTTGCCTTTAATGACAGTAAATAGGACACTAAATGATTTGGTTAGCATTAACGCCATCTGCAGAAATATCAGAGTTGAAGGAGGAAGAAACACAATTATCGAAGGATTGAAGTGAGTATATACAGAGAGGTCCAAGCTACTTAAAACATAGGCAGGGAACTGATGAATTTACTACTGACCTCTTCGATTGATAAACGTCCCATATAACATTTTTGCCGGCAAGGCATTGGCAAAAAGGTATCAAGACATCAAAATGGGCAATTGGCCGTTATTAGGCCACGTTTGCAGAAAATGTGATGGCATCCATCATTAATAAGTTATGATGAAAAAATGCGTTTAGGATAATGGCATCCATCATTAATAAGTTATGCTGAAAAATATGCATTTAGGATGATGGCATCCATCATTAAAAAGGTTTTGGCAAAAATATGCCTTTTAAATGATGGCATTACATTATTTTTCCTAATGACAATAAAATGCATTTTTACCGTCCAGGGAACTAAAATGTGCATAAATAATGCACATGCATAAGTGTAAGTTTATATACAGGGTGTCCCATATACAATTAAATACTATAATTTTGGAAAAACCATAAGAGATACAAGAAAAAGTTAAATGCAGAAGTTGTTTAGTGAAATGTATTTTTTTTTAGTTTTTTTTATTGTATCTCTTATGGTTTTTCCAACATTATAGTATTTTATTTTATATGGGACACCCTGTACATAAACACACATTATGCATGTGCATTATTTATGCACATTTTAGTTCCCTGGACGGTAAAAAATGCATTTTATTTTCATTAGGAAAAAAATAATGTAATGCCATCATCTTAAAGGCATCTTTTGCCAAAACCCTTTAATGATGGATGCCATCATCCTAACCGCATTTTTTCATCATAACTTATTAATGATGGATGCCATCATCCTAACCGTATTTTTTCATCATAACTTATTAATGATGGATGCCATCACATTTTCTGCAACCCGTGGCCTAATAACGCCAATTGCCCATTTTGATGTCTTTTGATACCTTTTTGCCAATGCCTTGCCGGCAAAAAATGTTATATGGGGTATCCGCATTAACCGAATGAGATCTCAGTTTATAATAAATAAACATTTCACAACTTTATGGCAAAGTTTTGTTTACACTTGCTCGAGTCAGGCGAATGTAAGTCAACTCGCCTAGGTGTTTCCTATGTTTCTACTACAGTGGACCTATCTGTATAAAGAGTTCGGTGGTAGCTTAAAGTTTCAAATCATTACAGGGTAAGTTGCAGCAAAATAACTAAGGGTTAATTCTTAGCAAATGTTACAAAACATAATGTTTCTTAAGGATATTAACCTAAAAAAAAATCTACTTGTTATTACCCGACTTCTCCTTTTCTTTTTTTTTTATTATTTTTACTCTAAAGTGAGTTTTATCATTATTTTGAAGTTAGTTTAATTAAAAAACTGTTTATCCTAATTTCCTCATCTCTAGACAATTTACAAAGGCTGAAGTCCGGATGGAGTGTCTTAAGCGAGGTAGAGGGATTTTGTTTCCACAGGAGTTAAATACTTGCTTTGGAAGGAAAGCTATAAGACCTTCAAGGGCAGCAGGTTCTATATTCTAAAATTTCTAGGGATAGAAGAACGAATAAAGTGGAAAGTTTGATGGCCTGTGTTGGAGCGTATTATAATAAATATCCTACTTTTGCTAACTTTTACTTGACTATTAAAATGTTAAAGTCCCAAAAAATTGGAAAAATTATAAAGAAGTACTAGCTAATCTTGCATAACATTTATTTCCAAATTAAAATAGGTGTTGTTTTAAGAGAAGCCCAGTATTAAACATATTTTTTTTTATTTATGTCATCGGGCCGATCCAATTAAACATGTTGGAGAAATTAGACTGACCCTTCCATGGGCTTATATGGAAATGGAGTATGACGTCAGCGGACAACTTTTGACAATCCCTCTTCAGAGCAAAGGATTTTCTAAGGAAATTTCAGTAAGTGGTTATTAAATAATTTAACGAAAGAAAAACTAGGGAAATTACGACCGGAAAAATAAATTGTGTGTGTTGTTAGGCAGGGTGGTCATTTAAAAACTAAACAGAGCTAAGGTTGAGCACTCAAGATGAATTAAGGAAAAACGTTCTGATCCGTCCATTTTCATTTCAGAGAAATTATTTTCACTTTCACCACCTGAACTGCGACCGTCTAGCAATAGTGATGCTCATCCCCAAAATTTTAAATTTAAAGAAGGGTCAGGTAGATACTTTATTTTGAAGTTTTTTTGACCCTGATCACATTTGCCAAGTTTAAAATTTATACTATTATTTCCATTGATATGTCAAAATTTTTATTTTTATTTTTTATTATTTAAAATTAAATGAAGGGGTGTAACTCACTCTCTAAATTTAAGGGGTGAATCACACCCTCGCCGAAAAATTATTATCGTATTTTAAAGATCGTTTATCCCTTATGAGATTTTGAGTTTAAAGTAGCTTGCTGTTACATGTGATTTAATATTAAACATTAAAAAAATAAAAATCAAAATTTTGACAAGCGGTCATATTACCGAAAATAATGGCAGATACTTTAAACTTGAAAGTTGTAAGTAGGGTCAGGTATATGTTCAAAAATAAGGTATTACTCGATACCTCTTTCTGAGTGAGTCTTACCCCTGCTAGACGGTGGGAGTTCAGGGGGTGAAAGTGGCAAAAAATGTTTTCCCTAAAATCAAAATTGGCGGGTCCGAGCGTTTTTCCTTAATTATTTAATTAAATAACTATCTTTATATCAAATAGTTGAAGCGAGCTTGAGTTAAAAGCGGCTTTTAAAAGTGGCTTGAAAAAAGCAATATAAACGCGCTTGAAAGTGACTTGAATCGTTCAAGTCAAGCCTGAAAAATATGTAGGGTTGACTTCACTGAAGCCGATTAGAAACACGATATTAAAGATTCAAGCGGGCTTAATAACTGCCAGGGTTGCCAGAATGATTTTTATAAGATTTTTATAAAAGTACTAGATTCCAGAAAAAAGTACTAGAATGTCTAAAATGTACTAAATTTCACAAATTTTAACATTCAGTAACACTTTTGGTCCCATTGTCCCATTTGTAGCTGTTTTTCCGATCAAAATAATTTGAAGAGCAAAAAAAAAGGTCCTCACCTTCTTTTCTTTCAATTTTCAATTATTGTTTTCTTTCAAACGTACTATTGTAGCTGTTTTTGCAATCAAAATAATGTTGAAGAGCAAAAAAAATGCATAAATAAAATGCACCTAAATACCTTCTCAGCAAAGTAAGAAGTTTTAAAGACAATGCGTGAATAAGTAACGATCTTATGCGTGTAGAATAGCAACAGGTAGAGATTAAATAAATAATTCCGGCATGTCAACAAGGTGACACACCGTACAGTGCGTCGGTATATGGGTACCAATGCCAATATTATTATAGTTATATTTATTGGAATCCAAAGATTTGCGTTTTATAAATTTTTTTGTATTTTTAGCTAACACTCAATTTTACGTAAAAGCAAGTTTAGAAAGTTACAAAAAGGATGGTGAAGAATACTTCAGAATGAAGAAAGTTAACTCCAAAGTTGTTGTTGGAGATGGTTGGATTAAACTGACTGCTAAGAACCCAGATCTTCAATTTGGAGGTAAAAATAAAACATATTTTAAAAACCGCTAAGTAAAAAAGTCACTAAAATATATTTTATGTTTTACCCATCTATTATTGATCTGTAATACCTTAGAAACGGAATATGTTATGGTAGCAATAATACCTGCTATCACACCTAGGGCATTATAAGCGGGCATTATGATAATGCCCGCTCATAATGCCCTAATGCGCTAATATGGAAATTTTATTGCTTATCCAATTTTATTTCTTTCACAATAAAGATCAAGTTTATACAAAAATAAATTTTAATATTTGTTCTCCTTCCAAAACTTTAGACTTCTTCGGGACGTATCCTTTCGACTTAACTTTTAAAAAAGATATGAGACGATGGTATTGCGAAATGTCTATATTTTCATAGACCATCAACGTAGACCTTAGGTAGAATACTTGGTCCAGAGAGAGTTCGAACTGTATTTTTCCGACTAAAAATAATAAAGTTTGTTAAACATATGTAAACAAAATAAAATGAATAACTTACCAGTTCCTGAAAATATGCCATTAAAACGGTTTCGGTTATTTGAAGAATTGCGTTCGCATCTTTCCAAATACCAAATATGCCATACTCCCGATCATACTGTTGCCTTGATTTAACTGGCAAAAGATTTTCGGTCGCTTTTATGGCCTTTTCTCTTATATTTTGTGGAATTTCTTCCATTTTGAGCAAATCGTTAAATAAAAAATGCCAACTGACTAACTCATAGAAACATCAAAGTCAAACTTAACACCAGTCATTATCTACTTACATATACAGGTTCAAGTGCAACTTATTTTTATATTGCGAATAAATAATGTAATTAGTCATTGAAAAACTCTTTTTGGGTAAAACATAAAGCATTGTATGCACCACGGGCTTTACTGGACTATAATGCCCATCAGGTCAAAATCTAGCCTCGACCTTCAGGGCATTATAGTCCTAGTAACGCCCTTGATACATAAATAGCTATAATACGCCAGTAAATAGGGCATAATTATTTATGACCTATCCCAAAGATAAAAATAAATGAATCGTTATTATCCATTTTATTTTATCAATTTTAAATACTTAAGCTTTTTTCTCTTTTTCTTATAATACCACAAAAATAGCTTTTTACCCAAACATTAAACCTACACCAAGCAAAACACAAGCTTATTTAAAAAAGCTTGGTTAAGTACAAAATTTTTCGGATTAAAAAGAGTATTAATTAAAATAAAATCTTTTTTAATATTTAAAATATTAAGTGACAGATTATCATACTACTTTGTTTTTTGTTTCAGCCGATATTATCTCCAACTTCTTTAACGAAAATCCCAGAAGAGTCATGGATACCATTAACCCAATCTTTATCGAAACATACAACGAACTCTTCAGAGTTGTTGCTGACCAAATTTTGGCCAACATGAAAGTATCTGAATGGTTGCCAGCATAAGTTTTCAAATATTAATTAAAACCTAAAAAGGGTTAAATAAAAGGAAGAAATGTAGTCTAATTAAAATTCAAAACATTTATTGATCCCGCTTCATTTTGGGGAAAAATTTCTACATTTTGAATCTTCGTATTTTTTGAAATTTTAAAATGTTGGGTAAAAAAACGTATATATTTAAATTAAGTTACATTTTAGTAACTATTTTATGCGTTTTCGATTTTTTTTACACTGCCGCTAGTCAGAACTATTTTTTAAAATTTGTATTTTTTAGCCATTAGTTTATTTTTGTAGCTTGTTTTTAATAAAACTGATTTGTTAATCTATTTGTTATTTTGAATTTTTGCGTTGGGTATTATCTCTGTATTTCTTAAAAAACGTATGTACAGGGTGGGCCAAATTTGACTCTTTTAATAGGAAACTCATGTTTCTGTATGTTTTACAAAAAAAAAATCTGACGCCCATTTGCGAGGCTCAAAATTCAAGCCAAATTTACTAGTGAAAACCGCAATTCGCTATCTTGCGGCGTTTACTATCAACAGCGTGTTTCCGTTTTTTATTTAAGTTTTTTTCTGTAGAAACATGTCTACAGCAACTTTTTATTGCAATTGTGATTTAAGTTTTTTTCTAGGATTGTGTATTTTTCATTTATTTATTTATTTTTGGAAATTTTAAATGATACACCCTGTAAATTTTTCACTATTAAAATGGTTAAAAAATTACCGTTTTAAAAATGTGTAACACTTTTTCTCAGCCGTTTTGGAGATATTGCATATTTTGTCATTTATGACTGATATTGGTGTATTGGTTAGATAGTAGGCTATAAAAAAGTAATTATGTTTTACTTTGAACAATCTTGTTATAACTTTTTCCTACGACCACTTGTGAAAATAGCAAATAGCACACTGATTTCATGCATAGAAAATGCGTTATATCACACTAGTGTTGCAAAGTACTTTACAGCACTAGTGTTGCAAAGTACTTTACAACACTGGTGTGATACATATTATGATGTCATTCTAAAAACTGCTATTGGTTTTGCAAGTGACATATTTATTGTAGTGACAGTAAAAAAACTTTTTATTTACCTTAAACGGTAGAACCCAAATTAGCGAAGCTTATTTTATATTTATTAAAATTTACGAAAAAATAAAAACATAAACAAAAATAGACATAACCACAAAAACAACTTTCACTGACTGGCACAGTGTTGTCAGGTAAGTAGATCAAATTAAAAATCTTCCTTCTACCTTTGAGCACGTACTTTATAGAGGCAGCCTTGCCGCTTGACCGTTCGACCTAAAGCGCCAGAGAAAAAAGCCTATAGATCAAATTCCTTCCTCTCTTTCTTCGTGTACTTAAACAACTAGTTAAATCTTTTTTTAAATCCCTAATTAAACCTAAGGCTAATACACACTTTATGAATCCACTTTCTTTTATCCATTCATAAATAGAATTAGACCCTTCCGACGTTGCCAAATGCTTTCCATATTTTGCATGGTAACTGACGTTTGGTAGTCGTTTTTTCCTTACCTTTAGGACTTTCGGTTATGCATTTACAATTTTCATATTTTTTATATTTTTTCTTAAAAATATGAGGAAAAACTGTTATTTTTACTTAATTTTATATGTGATGTTCAGTTTCATTAACTCGTTTTACCAATTTTACCCCACCCAGCACCCCCTTTTCACTCCCCGGTCCCGTAAGTTTATTTACTGATATTTTTTAAAAAACGGAATATTTTGGATATGCACCACTTACGTTTTATTTAGAAGAGTGTCTAAAATATGTAAGAATCGATAATTTTTAAAAAACACTTATAATAACAGAAAACCGTATTAAACTATTAGCGTTATTACCTAACAAAACCATACAATTTTTATTAAGTGAGGGCCTTTTTAAATTCCAAAATGATAAAAGTTATATAATGCTTCTAGGTAGGTGATTTTCGATGTAAAAATATTGTCAAAACAGTATAATATAGCAGTGAGGAAAAGTATATATCACACTAGTGTTGCAAAGTAAATATCACCCTAGTGTTGCAAAGTTCTCAATTGTTTTTTATTTTTTCTGACAGACAAACTTTAATTTATTTATTTTTTGGTGAATAATTTGTGGTCGTAGGAAAAATAGTGTACAGTACTCGTGTGAAAATGACTTTCTTACACTCGTGGGTTTATATTCCCACTCGTGTGAAATTAGTCATTTTCCACACTTGTAATGTAATATACTATTCTTTTTTGACTGTAATGACGGGAAACCATTTTTAATAATAATTTATTAACGCAAATAGGGGTAAAAACTATTTCTGTTTTCTGGTATTTTAAATTATTTTGATAATATTGATATATTTAATAGTGAAAAAATATACAGAGTGTTCCATTTAAATTTTTCAAAAATAAATAAATAAATCAAAAATGCACAACCCTAGAAAAAAACTAAAATTATATTTGCAATCTACAAACGTTTTTAAAACGTTTTTTTTTGCTGACATAAAACTTTTAAAAACGTTTATAAGTATATTCACGAACATTTAAAAACGTTTATCGTACGTTACCCAAAATCTACTAGTTTTAAGGAAGTTTTTAAAACCCAGTAAAATTGGGAGTGCAAAAATAGTATTCTTGCCCCCGTCTTGACTAAAAACCAAAGAACACATTTAGTACCGTTCCTTGGCCTGGGTCTTCATCAATCTATCAATCCGTGCAGAAAGAGAAATTGGCGCCCCTCCCTGGTGTAAAACAATTTTAAAGAGCAAAAAAAAAGGTTCTTACTTTGACTTAATCCATTCTTAAAAAAAAGAAAGCTTTCCTACTTAATTTTCAGTCTTTTCAAATAAACCGCCCTTCATGTGGTACAATGGCGCAATCTAATTTTTGTACATCGTGCAAATATCCCTGCTGCACCACCCACCAAGAACGGCCATGAACATATTTAAATGCACAAAAAGTCGGAAAAATATCAAAACAAATAATATTTAATTGCTTAATAATTTTAGTTTTATTAGTATAATTAAAATAGCTACTAATATCTAAAAATGTTGTAAATATCCTTAAAATTACAGTACCAGCAATTATATTAAGCAATTATATTAATTATACTTGTTCTTCGCCTATTACTGTTGCATCTGCGATCTATACAGTGAAAATATTAAAAATCCTCGCCCCCTCCTTTATTTTTTGTAACCTAGTACCCAGAAGACTCTAGCACCTTTTTTTAACGGAAAGAGGGTCATGTAGACATCGTTTTAAAGACCTTTTAATTCTCTACTCAACGCTTTTCCGTTTTTGAAAATCGGTCCAGTTGTTCCAGACTTAGAACCGTTTGAAATTTGACTTAAATAGTACATATAACTACAATCCGGTTTTTGATGGCATAGGCTTGTAAGTCTGAAACGGCCAGGCTGTTTTTGAAAAGTAAAGTGGCGTAGAGTAGAGAACTATAGAGCCTTTAAAATGGGGTGCTGCATGACCTCATTTCTATTTGAAAAAAAACTAACTTCCATTGTCTTTGTTTTTAACTATTTACACAACGTTTCGGACAGTCCTACATGTGTCCGTTTTCAAGTGTAAACAGTTTATTAAAGATTTACTGCCATTTGAGCATGAAAGAACTTTGTTTTTTATGCGATTATCAAAGGAGTCCTTGACTTCTGAAATTGTTTGTAGTTTCTTGCTTCAATGCTGGCCTGTCGGTTTTATGGACTAGGATTCTGTAGAAACTTCTTGTGAGCCTCAGCTTTTAGAAGTCTAGCTTTGTCACAAGATTTAGAAAACAAGGGTTTGTTATTTGATTGTTTGGTGTCATTAATGGTGTGTGCCTGTTCGGAAGAAGCATGCATGGGAATAAAAGTAGATCGTATCCCAGGGGTAGGTGGCGAAGAAGTCCCTCAGGTCATCTCAGTCGACTAATTTGTAGTGCCATACGATATTGACTGGAATAAATCAGGAACCAGTTTTTATCCAGTAAGTAGCTCCCTATTCGGATCTAAGATAATTAGAGCTCTTTCTATTTCTATTTATTTTCTTGGTTTTGGTCCCCTCAGGTCCAATCCACCACTCTCCCCTTCCGGACTATGTTTTCCATTGCTTCGTCGGCGGAAAATCTAGATAATCGAGCTCGTCGCTCCCAGAAATTCAAAAAGAAAACAAATAATTCAACAATCGATGCAATGCATAAATTGTCGGCTGTCAAACCAAGATCTGCTACTGGTGTTACGTATAACCTTCACTTTCACTACTGACAGTTCCCATGGCACGCCCATTTATTTCCCACCATTTGAGAAATACCTCGTGTTCACCACCAAACAGGATACCATCAGCTTATAGGAATCTTCGCTCACAGCGCTTAGATCCAGAAGAAAGATGCCGTCAATTTAGCGTAAATCTCTCCTTGATCCCGGAAGGTAAATCGTCCGTACGGCACCTCTAACCGCCACTCCGGGAAGAACTTTGTAGTCCTCTACACACGTCCGCACTGTCCGGAGGTCATACAAAAAGTCAATTAGAGCTCTTTACAAAATTAGCATTTGTGCTTATAATAATAAGATAATTTTAGCAATGTTACTAAAGTATATTAAAATTATTATCAAACACAAATAACTGTACCAAAGCCGAAATCCTTAGCAAAATTTTATAAACATTTTGGAGATAATTTTTGTAATAAATTTTATTTAAATTCTTGTTTGTGTACCTAAAAAGTGTATACACATGCTAAATATTACTAAGATAATAGAGAATTATTGCACAGTAAAATAAGGCCAGGAACTAATATACCGGCCTTATTTTGACATCTGAGCTTGCGCAGATGCATGGAAGGATAAGGACTCCCTTAATAAGTATAGTGCCTGGCTTTAGCTATGTCGGTTTTAGGTCGTGCCTTATTTTGGACTTATTTTAACTTCGGAACTGTTCGTCTAACCGAACGGCTGCCGACCACAAAGTCGAAAAGTTTTTAAAAGTAAAAATACTTAAAACCTTTCTTTTTCAAATGTATTTCTGAGATTGTGTTAAACAAAACCCTACAACACAAAACAAAGAAGAAAATCGACTTAATTTTTTCCCCTTTTTTTAGGTTAATGATACTGTCAAAATGATTTTCAATAACTCTTAATTATGGGTACAAGCACTATTTAAAAAAGGCTGGTATTAATAATTTCCGAGCTTAATAAGGAAACTTGCAATAATTCCCTAATATATCAAATATTAGGTTTTTACCTTTGTCCAGTATAATATTTGACAATTTTTTTATCTTATTATTATAGCGACTCATGTGTAATCCGTTGTCTCATGGCCAAACAAGGTAAACTGCCTTGTATTAAAAAAATCACATCCTTGTTATTTTTAATATTTTTTTCAGGTGGTTGATACAATGTTGAAATCTGTTTAATGCCAATTTAAATATACAAATTTAAAAAATAATAATAATATTAGGCATTTTATTATAGTAATATATGTAACAGATACCTATGTATAGTTAGAACCATATTTATTTCATTCTGAAAGCGATGCCGCCACGTACACAAAAAATGATAAAATAAACAAACCTTTTCGAAAGCACATTACATATTTATTAGAAAAATAAATCAAAATATTGCGAAAACACGTATTACGTACTCAAAAAACATCCTCTTATTTCGGCTCTGGCGTGCCATAAAACCTGAAACGCGTGGCGTAGTCGTCGGGTTGAATATTTTTTGCTGCAATAAATAATTGTTCACAAAAGGGTTTATTTGCCTTATCATTTTTGTGTACTTGGCGGTACTACTTTCATAAATAAATTAAATATGGGACTAACTATATCTATCATCTATTGGAGATTACCTTAATAACCTACATATACCGCGATCGGTTCAAAGCTCCGAATTTTTAATCCACTCGATTTTTGTGTATCGCGATGCCTAAAATTGTTGGTGTATAATAGAACTATAAATTCGCAACTAGAGTAATAATAAATAATAGTTTTAAAAAAAAATAAAAAAACACGCTTTTATATGCAACCGAACTAAAAATTAGAAAATAATTTTTCATTACAAAGAGTTTGTATTACAGTAATAAAAGGTCAAACAATGAATCATAATTATATACCTCAAAATAGAATTATAATAAAATTTAATATAATAACAGAATAATTCACTTCAGAGTAAAAAGCGATTTTTTCATAACTTTTCCCTCATAGATATTTACAAATGAAATAATTATATCATTTAATATATTAAGCACCCCACGCTTCTTATTCGGAAGTGAATTATTCTGTTATTAATGCTTAAATTTTATTATAATTTTATTTTGAGGTATATAATTATGATTCATTGTTTGACCTTTTATTACTGTAATACAAACTCTTTGTAATGTTGAATTGTTTGAAGGAATTTATTTATCCTGGCGATCCTAATCAGGATAACGGGATACTGTTTGCAGATTATTGCATTGTCATGGGTCCTTGATACGAAAGTGCAAGTTTCAAAGAAATCGAATCGCTGGAAGTTGGTGAAAATTAAGCTTAAAGATTCCGTTACGTTAGCGTGTTTAAAAAAAAGGTGCAAAATTTTAGAGAAATTCAAATAATGTGGGTGGCGCACTGTAACTACCCCATATTTTTTTATGTCACACCCTATACCGTTTTTATTATCAACTTCTAAACATAGATACACAGAAAAATGTGTCTAAGCAACTTATAGTAAAAATTGTCGCTCAAAAATTGTAGTTTTATTTAACAGTTTTTGTTAAAAGACGATGCCAGCTATGAAGCTAGTGAATTCTACACTATTTTAAAGCTTCGTGTTGCAGTGTATACAACCATAAAGTAACATACCTACGGATAAGAGAAACCATAGCATGCTAAAATTTTCGTACCGCTTTTGCGGCAGGCTCAACGCTGCCTGGCGGCAGGCTTGTCATTGTTGCCAGTTTACACTTTAAATGCGTCGGTCGAAGCCTCGCCTCGTGTAACATCAGCGGTGGGGAGACACGTAAGCTTACTGAAATGACTAACTGGCGGTATTTCAACGAGAAACGAATACAATTATATTGGGAGTTTTCGCATGACCTGTCCTTAAATCGGCTATTCCATGATAACTCTTATATATTCCTTACTCTATGATACAACATAATTCATCATCAGCTAAATAACCTTACTCACGTAGGCAATGTGAGAAAAAGAGACAGTCTAACGTGAATACCGGCATGTAAACATTTCATATTGGATGACGCACGTACATCCTTTGTTGTTGTTTTACTGGCCGATATACCTTTAGTTAATGCTTATACAGTATTTTATAGTAGAATTATACTGGCGGTTTTTGCTGTAAAAGCAATTTGGACAAATACGGGTTTTTACGGATCCAGGTTCACTTAGTTTTCACATTGCCGACAGAGGGCGTGATGGACAATAAAGCTACTTCGTTCATTCGACATTTCTACTTCTTGAAAGACCGATCTGCAGTTGGTGATCTTAATAGGTTCTAAAAGATAAACCTTTGGTATGTGTTAAAATCTGCATCTCCCAGATAGGACAGTGTTTGACAGATGCAACCTTGCAGCGCAAGAAAATTACAAACAGTAAGAATTTTTTCTTTAATTATTGTAGAATTTAAAATAATGGTACCAATGAGAATTAAAACTATAAGTGTCTTTGATAGTACGCTAAATTTTGTGCCGTGTAATGCAATGTAACAGTAAACGTGACATCAACTGAACTAAACGGTTAAGTTACCTTTGATTTCGTCACTATTTCTTTTAGTTCATGTGTCACTTATTTTAAAATCTTGACAGTTCGCTGAATAAATTTAATAGAAATTATTTAAATTAATAGTAATAATGAATTTGGATGACTAAGATTTGAAAAGGAATTTGTACTTATTTTAGTCATTATTTCTACAAGAAGTAAGTACATAAAAATTTCTAAAATTAAATAATAATGACATAGTTATGAAGGGGATAAGTGTCTTTTAAAAAATAAGGAAGCTATGATTTTTCGGTTTGCAATCTAATGGCTGTACTGCAAAGATTTAGAATTAATAAGTTTAAATTGAAAAACATGGATAAACTGGTAATTAAAGAAATTTTAATATGGTCGTAGAAAAAATATAGTATGTAACACATACATAAAGCTTTAACTTTTGACAGGACTGTGCAAACATTTTGTATACGTCGTGAGAAATGATTTCACATGCTTATGTCAAAACTAAATGACAGAAAATAAAATATTTTTGACTGGTTAGACGAGACGAAGTTGACATCATACATCATGTGAAATTAGTCATTTTCAGACCCTGTTTAACTTTGCGTTTTAAGACACTTTTCATGACAGTCGTAGAAAATAGTTATTTACATTACAAGATGCGAAAGTTAACTTTTGGTGTGAGGTGGTTGTTAAATGGCCAAGGCGAAGCCGAGGCTATTTAAAACCTCCGAACACTTGAAAAGGCCTTTCGCATCGTGTAATGTATTATATTTGTTCTGCTACTGTTCTATGTATCGCATAATTGAAAGGCCTTTCGCATCGTGTAATGTATTATATTTTTTCTGCTACTGTTCTATGTATCGCATAATTGAAAGGCTTTTCGCATCGTGTAATGTATTATATTTTTTCTGCTACTGTTCTATGTATCGCATAATTTAATAATCATTAACATCATGTTTTAATAGACATATCAGAGATTTTGAAATTTTACCTGTTAAAAATTAATCCATAGCAACACATTTATTGTTGACATTGTCTGTCATCAGCACTTGTCAGATATTGAATTATTGTTAATTTAGTATAAATCCATTCCCATTTTGAAATGTTAAATGAATATGAAAATGACATCCAAAAGGCCTTGACCTTGCGTATGCCTCACTTCTGCCAGACAAATCTAAAGAGAGGTACCATCAAACATATAAATCGTTTTCTGAATGGCTTGCTACAAAAAATGTGGGGCGGTTTGACGAGAATGTGATGTTGGCGTATATTCAAGAAAAATCCGAGTCTTTATCACCACCAACCCTCTGGTCTGTATATTCCATGATCAAGTTAACAATTTCCGTAAACAAAAATCAAGATATTTCGGAGTTCAAGAAACTAGTTGCTTTTATTAAAAGGAAAAACGATGGTTATGAGGCAAAAAGTCAAAAAGTTTTAAAAAGAAGAAATCATAAAGTTTTTACTTAACGCGCCTGATCAAAGTTACTTAGCAATGAAAGTAATAGCCATTATGGGAGTGGCTGGGGCATGCCGGACAGACGAAATATACAGAATGAAGCTAAGTGATGTAGAAATAAGAAATGACGTGGCTATAGTAAAAATAGTGGAGTCTAAAAATAAAGTTAAAAGAAACTTTGTAGTAACCAACGATGAAGGCTCAGTTCCTTATGTCAGATTTCTACAGGAATATATTAAGCTGAGACCAAGGAATGCTCTAGATGGATGAGCGTTTATTGTATCGTTATGAAAGAGGTAAATGTGTTAGTCAAGTAATTGGAAAGCACACTATTTCATATGTACCTAAAGAAATTGCTAAGTTTTTGAAGCTTGAAGACATCAGTAGATACACTGGCCATTCTTTTAGAAGAACGTCAACTACGTTCCTTGCCAATGCTTCGGATGTCGATATTTTGGACTTAAAAAGGCATGGAGGTTGGAAGTCTTCTTCTGTTGAGGAGGGATATATTGCTGAATCCTATAGTAATAAGGTGGAAATTTCAAAGAAGATTTTACACGAAATTCCTACCAATATTTCCTCTAATGAAGTAACAGTGAAAAATATGAATATTAACGTAGTTAAAGGTGATAACGATACCCCAACAACAAATTAAAAAACTGTTAATTCAACTATTATTCAATTACTTTTAATGTCAATACCTAACCCAGTTTTTTAAAATATTTTGTCATAAATTAGTTACTTTTTATAAATAAATCCTAATATTTCCCACAAGCATATTTTCTTTTTTTTTTACTCTTACTTTTTTGTCCAGGCGCTGAAAATATTACTTTCGTAGCTAGCAACGCTTAGCAACCAGGTAACACGAAGGTTCTCTTTCGTTATCATTTGCGTTGCTAGGACCACAAAGATTTCTTATTTATACAGTAGTAGAAAAAGTATTTTCTTGACTTGTACCTATAAACTAACTTTTTTACTATTTTTCCATATAAATAAATATAGTAACTGGAGTATAAAGTCTAAGGACATAATCAATTTCATATAGTTTATATTAAATGAACCATATTCTGCAACGAAAGGTTAATTAGCTGTCTAGTTTTATGTAACATTGATTTGTACTTAACCTCGTTAACTAATATACACCTTTTTTTATTTTTTACCTATATTTAGTATTATTGGATGTGTAAACGATGAAATGCAACATTCTGTTATCATTATTTTATTCAGTGGCACTTTTTAGTGTTTTATTTAGTGAACATGAAGCTAAAAAACCAGAACGACGTAAGTGAAATTTAATTTAAAAATATACACGACCTTTACTTCATTAGTATTTTTCTAATTTTTTTAATTTTTCTATTTTTCGGTTAACCCGTTTGCTAATTAGATGCTAATATATTTTAAAAATTGTTACATTATTATCGCCTCATATTTATAAACAACAATAAAAATACCAGTTAGCGTGACATAACGGTGTCATTTTGATATACAAGGATAAAAATTACTCTAATCTAGATGAGTTAAAAAATCCTATTTCTGCAGAATGCAATAAAATTTCAATTTACCAGTTAGCCAATGTAAGAAGACAATTTTATGAACGTCTTGGTTATTGTCTAGCAGTCAATGGAGGAATATTTGAAAATTATCTTAAATCTTAAGTTTATTTTCAACATATTAATTATTGTAATATTATTAATAATTTATTAAAGCATGTAAATATTATAAATGTCATAAGTTCTTGAAATTTGTTACTCTAGTGTAGTTTAACTTAACTTAATTCGTTTGTATAAATACAACTTTGATCTTTTCAATGCACTATTTTTTAATAATAATAAAGCACTAAATTTCAAAATTACTACGTTATGTCACGCTAACTGGTATTGTTATTGTTGTTCATAAATATGAGGCAATAATAATGTAACAATTTTTAAAAATATATTAGCATCTAATTGGCAAACGGGTTAACCGAAAAATCTATGGTTTTTACCAAGTACGTAGATTTGCATGCTCTTCAATAAACTTCAAAAGAATTTTTCTCTAAAATAATTAGGGGAGCCAATAATTGACCCCATTAAGAATTACATGGGATTTCCTATATTCCGCCCGGCGATGCATCACCCGGTACCATGTATAAACGTTAAACAAATCAGTATTTTTTTGTTATGTAACTCTTTAACTAAACAAAATAAAAAAGAAAAATTAAAAGACATAAAAGCTGTATTTCTATTTGCATAATCTAAAGAAAGTACAAAAGTCTTACACACCTTTTCACAGTCAGTGGCGTAAGCGGTTAAAATTTTTTGTTCAGGTGCCACTCGAGGCGCTACTGATTAAATATATTTATGTTAGTGATAAACTATCCTCTTAAATAACATTGCCAGTAAGGTGTTTTATTTTTAAATTATTGATTTATATTGAGTAACTGATTTGCAAACCACATAGATGACTGATACAATTTGATATCGTATGGTTGCCTTTGAGGTTTTTGGACCATGCAATTTTTGTTTATAAAAATAACTTATTTTTCGTAAAATTATTGATTAAAAGGTTTTCCATAATATAACGCCAACTTACGTAGGCACAGTCCGGTGATGGCTTAGCGTGTAAGGCGTTAAGTCGTTGAGCGCACAACGGACGTGAGGTGGGTTCGAATCCTGCTGACGCCAAATACTTATTTATAAGTTGGTCGGCAATTTAGTGGTTAGCTCAACACCAGACAGACAAAGTGCAAAATGTATCTACGCTGAAGGCCACCAAGAGACCAGGGCGCCGGTACAAACTTTGCCGTGTCCTGCGCAACCGTAGACATGCGGACTCCACTCAGTTGGTAGATTCAGTAGTGCCCCCTGGGTGGGACGAGGTCTTAAGTTGTCGCTCATAGGACCGTGGTTCGGAACCCACGTTAAGCTGTAGGTCCCGTCTGACTAACATCACCCAGACGTAAAAAGACAGGGCGCACAATAAGCCGAGCGGCTTCAGTGCATAGGTTATCCCAGCCCTATTCTAATCTAATCTACGTAGGCACACTGTATTATTATATTTCTTCTTTTAAAAAATATCACAATTTTTTTTGTTGGATAAGGTTAATTATTAAAACTTGCTTTTTAATTAAATACAATTAAGGATTATTTTAAGTTTACAGTTAATTAATTTTTATGTGATATGTTTTAAATATCATATTCGGTCCTAACCTTTTAAAAATTCCACTCATGAATATTTTTAAGGTTATTTTTGTTTATTTTTAATGCAAAAATCGTTGTTTCTATCTGTGCACGACTGATCTTTAAAATAATAAATTGTGAAAATATATTGAAACAGGTTTAGTTTCATTTGATCGCAACCAAAGCTGAAACCAAATCACAATAAAAATAAAAGTAAAATGGTGTCTCAAATGCAGATAGTTTCTATTTTAGTTTGTTTTATTATTTCATTGGTTTGTGAAGTAAATACCAAAAGAGTTAAAGTTATACATGGAAGACGTAAGTTTAAAAGTTATTTATCGATTATACATACAGGGTGGCCCACCATATTCGACACGGTCTGTGGATAACCATGGGGTTTTTAAAAAAGTAAATACTGAAACATATACCGTTGGGATAAGGCCACAGTATAAAATTATTTTACTCTATACAGGATGTCTCAAAAAAGTGTGACGTATCAAAGTTATATTTTTTTAAATGGAACACCCTATATTTTATGACGGTTTTATATTCTAGATAAAAAAATAATTTAAGTTTGTTAATAGTACCAAGTGTCTAATTTTATTCGTTTTTGTGATATTTTATTTTTTTCAAAATGCAGGGGTGCAATTAAATTAATTTTATTTTATCAATATAAACTCTTAAACTTTAAAATTTGTTACAAGATTAGGAAAAGTTCGCCTTATCATACGTAGGTCATATCGAGATTATAGATTATACAGGGTGATCAAAAAATAATTTCAATTTATAGAAAGTCAAATAGCAATATCTCTCTTATTTTAAATGAAACACCCTGTATTTTTTTACACCACATGATGACAAACCAAATGCTCTTTTAAATGGTGTATAGGTTGCCTATACCTATCTTTTATACTTTTAAGTAAATTCCGTTTTAACATATTTTTATTCCAAATGTCTATTTAAATGTAAGTAGGCTGTGATATAGCTATGCCTATTTATTAAGCCGTTATTGCAAAATGTAAATTTGTTGAAAAAAAAGGACAAAATTAAAAATTTTTGTATTATCTGCCACTATTTTTAAAATTCACAGAAAAAAATTCATTAGCTTATAATGCTACTTCCAATAACACTTATTTCAGCTGAATGTGGTAATGATAAAACTTATGTTTTTAAACAATCCTAATAACGCCTCTTGTCAGTTATGACGACATTCTGTGACCTATAACTCGTTTCTTCCATAATCACTGTGTCAAATTTTTTAAAACAACTATTAAGGTTATCAGATGGTTTCTCCTGGAATATTTTTCAGGATTAACTCTAGACTAAAGTAAACCTTTTTTCACATCCTACCAGTATTATATCATCTTGTTGTTGTAGAAGAAGAGTTTTTATTTAAAATCATTGAAATTTCTTTTAAACTGACTAAAACTACTAAAAGAAAAATATTAATGGCTGCTATGTCACAGCCAACTTTAATTTAAATAAACATTTGGACTAAAAATTTGTAAAAACAGATTTTTCTAAAAAAGCACAAAAGATAGATATAGGCAACCTATAAACCATTTGAAAGAGTATTTTATTTTTCATCATGTGACGTAAAAAATACAGGGTGTTCCATTTAAAATAAGAGAGATACGGCTATTTGATTTTCTGAAAAATTGAAATTATTTTTGATCACCCTGTACAATATTTGATCTTGATTTGACCTACGTATGATACGGCAGACTTTTTCTAATCTTATTACACATTTTAAAGTTTAAAGTGTTAAAGTAAAATCAATTTAATTTTACCTCTGCATTTTACAAAAAAATCAAATATCACAAAAACGAATAAAATTAGACACTTAGTACTATAAACAAACTTGTGTTATTTTTTAAAGTAGAATCTAAAACCGTCATAAAATATAGGGTGTTTCTTTTAAAAAATATATAACTTTGATACGTCACACTTTTTTGAGACATCCTGTATAGAGTAAAATAATTTTATACTGTGGTCTTATCCGACCTGTATATGTTCTAGTATTTACTTTTTTAAAAACCCCATCGTTATTCAGCTACAGACCGTGTCGAATATGGTGGGCCACCCTGTATGTATTTCCTGATTTGGATTGAGTGTATTTCTGTGCTAGTTTTATGAAAAAAGTTTTTACAGGGTGTTACAAAATAAGTTTAAAAATAGTTAAGGCCTATTCTACTATTTAAAAATGGAAAAAAGTTCATATAAACAGAGGTTCGCAAATTCCTCGTTCTCAAGATACAGGGTGTTAAACTTAAAAAAATAATAATAATTTTTTTAAATCTCCTAAATATCCTTCATCAAATTATGTTTAAATTTAAAAATGGTATTCATGGCATTAAGGGGATCATCTATCACTAACTTAATTACATTTAATAAGTTTATTTTATTTTATTTTTTTCGTAAATTGCACATTACGGTACCTGGTACCGTAATGTGTTGCCTAGCAACGCTGTCATGTATCATTATAAATGTCCACGTGATCATTGTGGTTATACAGTGCCGTATTAACCATTAGGCTGTAGTCAGCCTAGTGGCTACAGTATAGGGCGCCATGGAAAAATGGGCGCCATGGAAAATAGGCGCCAGAGAGGGGAATAATAGGCGCTAGACAGGGAAGTTTTTAAAAAGTTTAGGTCTGGTGGGGATTTTGCTGACTAATTTCTATGTGAATAAGGTGCTTTGGAATAAAATAGGCGCAAAAAGAAGAGAATTACTTTTTTTTCGCTTTTCAAAAATTTTTTTGGTAGAAAATAGGCGCTCCGGGAATTCTAGCCTAGGGCGTCTCAAAGAGTTAATACGGCCCTGTTGTTATGCCTTCATTAATGTGATTTTGGATGCCAAAATGAAATTGAATCTTTAAATACTCATATATTAAGCGAATTTCTTCTGATATTAGGATTTCTACTTGTCCTTAAAACATTTTTTTTTTTATGAACTTTAGTTAATAAAAATGATTATATTACTACAAAACAGACTTCTTATTACATTTTTTAAAGTATTTTGTTTAACTAAAGTTGGTAATTTCTATTTTATTTAAACCCATATCTAGCGTTACCTATTTAATACCATTTAAGAACTTCTACTTGTAAAATAAATTTTTCTACCAACTTTAGTAAATGAAAATTATCATATTATTATAAAACATACTTATTGTTACATTTTTAAAAATATTCTGTTTTACTTAATTTGGTAATTTCTATTTAATTTGGACCTATCTAGCGTTACCTATTTAATACCGTTTAGGAGCTACAACTAATATAATATTTTTTTATCAATTTGACAGTGACAAGCGAAGAATAATCATAGTTACCTATGATATAGAGAACAAGGCTGTTACCTACGTAATTTAAGTGAAATAATTTGAAACTAACAACATGTTCTCTTGAATTTTATAAATTTTTGTATTAATTTTCATAAAGACAGTATGAAATAAAATATCATACGATACACGTCCGTTAGGTGTTATTACAGTACTCGTTTATATTCCAGACTTGGTTCCTGCGCCGCCTCGTCCGTAAACATCTAGTACTGTAATAAGTCACCTACCGGACTTATAACGTAAAATACTAAAAAATGTTTGTTATACTTTTTTTCTGGTTTTACATTAAAAATAGTAATTAGGAAATAATGCATGTCATTTATCAAAGAAAATAAGACATATCAATGACTGTTCAAGTAAAATGATTATTTTTTGGTTTTGACAGCCCACTAAACAAAAATAATTTTAAGAATCAGAAATAATAACTGTAAAACATTAGAGGTTAACAAAATTCTATGTTATCCAATATAACGTAAAATTTGGTTGGTTATTTTTAGCTCCCTATTTTCCAACGTGCTATAGAAATGATCCCCAACTTGGGAAATGCCTTATAGACGCCACTAATCAAGTGAGACCATATTTGGGTAAGTTTTTACCAAATTATATAACATATTCATCAAAATAAGCCGATAATTCAATTACACCCAAAGGAAATCAGTGTTTACCACTTCATTTAATTGGGTACGATTTAATTTAATTTTAGTAGTTATTTAAAAATGACGTCCGTAGTGGCACTTCCGCGTTATCTAAAAGGTGCTGTGAAATGCAGAAATTTCATGTTTCAGTGCTTGGACAACGCTAACGGAAAAGACAAAAGATCTAAATATCACCTAATTTTTCTTCTTCTAGAAACTAAGAAATTCTTAGGTATTTAGAAAAACATAAAATTTTATATGACAGGCAATACGGATTTCGTCACAAGAGATCTACAGCAGATCTTCTTTCCTTCGTTTCGCACAACTGGAACAAGTCTCTTGAGTTTCTAGGTGAGTCCCAGATCGTTGCTCTTGATATATCTAAAGCTTTCGACCAAGTCTGGCATGACGCACTTCTTAATAAACTTCCCTCCTATGGTCTTCCAACTAAACTCTGCTCTTGGCTCTCCAGTTATCTTTCTAATCGACGTATATCAGTCATTGTTGGTGAACACTCTTCAAGCTTTCACGAAATTAATGCCGGAGTGCCTCAGGGTTTAGTACTAGCACCAACTTTGTTTCTTCTTCTCATCAACGACCTTCTTTCTTCCACAACCAATCCCATTCATAGTTATGCTGACGATAGTACCCTTCACTCCACATTTCAGGTTCTCAAACCAATCTCTCAACCCGACTTGGAAAGCAAACGCAGGGCGATGCAGATATCTCTTTCACAGGATCTCAGTTTGATATGCATCCAAAACACAATCATGTTCCTTGTCGCGAAAGAAATCATCAAACGCTCACCCTTTGCTTATGAGTGGACAGGTTTTGCAAAGCGGGGACACATTTAACCTTGTGGGCGTCACATTTGAGAATAACCTTAACGGGCATAAATACATTGAATTAATAGCCACCGCGGCTTCAAAAAAGCTAGGACTTCTTTTCCGAGTAAAAAGTATTTTTCTCCTTCCAACTTATACACTTTGTATGTGCCCCAAATTCGACCCTCTCTGGAATACTGTTCTCATGTCTGAGAAATGGCATCCCCTACAACCCTCAGCATTCTTGATGTCTTTCTTTCAAAGAAGAGCTGTTCGTCTTATTAATGATCCTTTACTTACTCAAAGACTTCCTTCTCTTTCCCATTGTCGAGCTGTGGGAGATCTATCGCTCTTCTATAGATACTTTTACGGCTTCTGCTCAGACAAATTATTCAGTATATTCCCCTCCTCTTGCAGCTCCCAACAGAGAAACTCGTGGTGCCGCACGTATGCATCCCTATACGGTCCAATTGGACAGGCCCCGAACTTCCCATTTCGTTCGCTCTTTTATCCCTAGAGCTTCTAGACTTTGGAACCTACTGCCAGCGAAGGTCTTTCCTTCCCCCCCAAATCTACAAGTTTTTAAGTCCCGTGTTAACAAACTTCCTCTTACCTTGCTTAAGACACCCACGGTAGGTTAGTATTTAGGCTTTCAGCCTCTGTGAATTGTCCAAAGATAAAAAAACGGGAAGCCATTCCGGTTTTCCGGTCTGGAACATACGCACTCGGAGGCAGGAAGCGCGTACAAAATGCTCATTTTCGTCGCGGTGACACATTCGCCATTTTTGAATAATGGCTTAACAACAAATCCACCAAGGCATAGTGCCGAGTAACAAACCTGAACGATCGCCCGAGCGCATGTAACCGTCCCCACCAATGTCCAAACCCCAGTACCGATGTTCTAGCCTGATAAAATGTGCGAGTTCATTCTGCCGCACCCTGTATTATCTCTCGTCTCATCTAGACAAAATTTGTATTTAAAAAATATTGAAATAGAACTGTTATATTATTATGTAGGTATAATTATTTTATTTTTAGTTGTCAATAACTATCTGTCAACGACAGTTATATTTACACTTTTTTACAACATAATTTAATTTTTTCTAGTCCCACTGACAGAGAAAAACAAGTTTTAAATATAAATAATTACTATTTACAAATCTCTATCGCATTTAATAAGTACAGTTCAAATTAATATTCTGTTAATTATATTTACATCGAAATATTAATTAGGCATAGGTTTAAGCAGTTCATTAAAATATTAATGGTAATACGCTAGATTTTTATTTTGTTTAAATTTAAAAAATGCAAAATTTCGTAGGCTGGACTAACACTTGCTGAAATTGATCAAACGGCGTTTTTGTTGTTTTAAACACCCTCTTACGTAGGGTGTTCAGTAAGTTTTGAGATACTTTGTAACTAAACGGTGCAGGAAAGTAACATTGATGTTTTTTGTTTGTACATGTCATGACATGTCGTAGTACTACATAGTTATTAGTAAACTATCAGTTTTGCGCCAGTTCGTGTCCAGCGATTTTAGCGCAATGGCGTCGTGGACGACTATCGAGTGCCGTGCAATTTTGAAATACAACTTTTCACGTGGGTTATCTCAAGAACAGTGTTTAGAAGAAATGAAGCCTATACTTGTTGATGACTGTCCATCTCGTGCGACCATATACAAATGGTACAAACAATTTCAGCGGGTCTCGTTTTCGCTTGAAGACGCCTCACGCTCAGGTCGACCGTGTGAAGTAGTTACCCCAGAAAACATATCTGCCGTCCAAAAGCTATAGAAACAAACCGACGAATTACCTATCGACAGTTAGAAGAGACATTGAACATTAGTTTAGCAACATTACACACGATCATACATGAGCACTTGGGTTTTAGAAAATTTGTACTCTTTGGGTTCCACACAAGTTAACTCCCGAGCAGCAGACACAAAGAGTAAATGGGTGTAAAAAAAAGATGTCCAAATTCCAGGAAGGTAAATCTAAAGACATAGTGTCGTTTGTCACGGGAGATGAAACTTATCTTTATTATTACATCGTCTCAACTAAACAACAGAATAAGATATGGGTTCTCGAAGGTGAAGAAACTCCTACCGAAGTTCGCAAATCAAGATCTGTAAAAGAACTAATGATAGTTGTTTTCTTTGGTTCAAAAGGAATAATTGGACGTGTTGTGCTCCGAGAATAAAAGACCGTAAATGCTCTCTGGTACACTACAGTATTCCTTTCAAAACTTATAGAAAAGTTAAGAGTGATCTCGCCCAAACTCGCAACTCGCTAGCTGGTACCTTCATCATGACAATGCCCCACCTCCATCGAGCTGAACTTACCAGTCAATTTTTGACAGATGCAGGCTTGAGACTTTTGGAACATCCGTCTTATAGCCCCAACTTGGCGCCGTGTGACTTTGGGTTGTTTCCTTTGTCAAGAGCCAACTGAAAGGACAAAAGTTTTAAACTGAAGACGCCCTACTGGAGGCCTGGGATAAAATATGCGCTGAAATTTTAAATGAAAAGTGGAAAGCCATTTTTAGTGACTGGTTGGTTAGAATGAAAAAGTGTATGCAATGTGGTAAAAATTATTTTGAAAAATCAAATAAATGTACGTATATCTCAAAACTTTTCGAACACCCTACATATAATAAGTGTTTTAAATATAAGGTAATAGCTACCAGATTGCACCAATTCTCCCACTCATTCTGGGGTATTAATTTGTCAAATAATAAAATCGTTAAGCTTAGCGTATTTAGAGTAAATATTATGATAGGAGTCATAATCCAACTATTTTATTATTTGTCTGATCAATATCCCAGATTAAGGAGATGATTGGTACGATCTGGTAGCTAGGACTTACTAAATTATTTTTTCCTTTTAGTATTTTTTTAGTACATAACCTACAACACTTTCATTGTAATAAAATCGTTTACCATACAAATGAATATACAGGTTTGGCGAGTTGAATCTAACGGATTGCGTTTTAATGTATTAGACACTAATAGATAGAGAGTAGACAGAGAACGACTGCATAGGTAACCGCCCACCGATAGCGACGCCGATTCCCCGTACTGCTATTACTGTATCCGCCTTCGTACCAAAGGTTAAAATAAAATTGTAAACATGATCGGTAACACGTACTTGGTATGCGAAGAATTGCAACCGAACTTTGACCGGACTGATAAGCGCAACGACGACGCGATAGCCGCCCTGGGTGGAGCCAAAACTTTGTTCTCGCTCTACTCCGTCTTTTTCTTACACATTGCCTAAAAATCATATTCGAAACTTTTCAACCGCCGAACGTGTATATATAATTTATTTTAAAATTTTTAGTTTTGTTGTTACTTCATACTTATTGGAGATATGCTCTACATTGGTTAGGCGGATTTATTTATTGGATGGTCTTCTTGTTGGGTACACGCCTGGAAAGAATGGGACCGCTTCGGTCCTGGTCCAGGGGTATACAAGCTGACCCTGTTCAGCCCTATTGACCCCTATGAACTGGCCGGTCGCCTGAAAAAAATAAAAAAACCCAAAAACTCAAAAAATTCTAATTAAAAAACGACGTTTCGGTGTCAAGTCTGCCACCGTTGTCAAGTTAAAAATTAAGTTAAAAAATAAGAATAAAATATTTACCAAAATTTAAATTAAAAATGATTAAAATTTTAGATTATTTTTGTATCGCAAACTGAAAATAGTTTGACATATGTGTCATGAGTGACATAAGTAACTGGTGTATTTATTATTTGTAAGACAAAAAGGTAATGAGTTAGTTGATTTATAGTTTACCTAAAGACACTTTAGTATCGAGCAAAGGCAACCAAGTGTTATTTAAATTAACTGAAATTGATGCTACACAATTCTCTTTATTTAATAATATATACGCACTTTCTTTGATTTTGCGTCTTTTAGAACAAGTTTCCTTTGCTAAAATAATCGAAGCATCCCAGTTTATTCTATGATTGTTATCAAATGCGTGTTGGCAGATTTTTGATTTAATATACATTAAAACACACAATTTCATAATTCAATAGACATTATCAAAAAAAATATAATGGTTTTTAAAACTTTTACCACCCAAATATAATAAAATTTCGGGCATTTAGGCTTTAGAATTTTTTGAAGTTTTTTCTTAAGATTTCCACGGTAAGATCGCAAACTTATTGATTGACATCTTATTCAAAAACAACTTGTATATTAAAATATTTTAAACTTTCAGCAAAAGGAGTACCGGAGTTAAGAATTCCAGCATTTGAACCGTTTCTCATTCCTGAAAATACATTTGGAAAGGGAACAAATATTTTAATGACGTGTTTTTGACGTCGTTGAAGTGACGCTTTTTCGACGTCATTTTTTCGTTATACTAGCTCATAAAATCTAATGACGTCATGTTTAGGAAACCCGCCAGAAAAATTTTGTGACATTATAAGATTAGTGTCAAAATCCAACCGAAATATCATATGACAGAAAAATAAGACTAATAATTTTACAAAATTAAATAGGAAAACTCTACCGATAGATGTCATGGACAATAAACTACTACGTTTATTCAACATATTTGCTTTTTATCGCCTACACCGACCCCATATAATAATCTTGTCTATGCCAATGAGACCAAAATAGTTCGAGGACCGAGCTGCGTTGGTGATCTCAATTAACTTTGAGAGAACATTCGGCTGAGTGAAAAATCTGCATCTGCAGGTTGACAGTGTCCCCGAGAGATGCGATTTGCCGGCAATGTACATTTTTCATATTGGCATTGATGGTAAAGCATTGGCAATTGGTAGCAATATTATGCCAACATCTTATACGCATTAAAAAGTCAACCCCAAATAAACACTTAATTGCCAATAAATTTTACATGCAGGCGAATTGCCGGCAAGCATACAAAAATGGCGGCATACCAATCCTGATTAAATAAAGCACGCGTTTTTGTTGCAGGCAAATAAATATTGGATTTTTGAAGGCAAACCTTCAACGCATATTCATACTTTTTAAACCATATTATTAACATTGGTATTTAACTAACATTAAAGCAATTTTTTTGATCTGTTTTATTTATAATGGCAGCTAAACAACATTATTTTATGTTTTTTACATAATTTAAAGGAAATGGTCTTTTCATAACATTTTATTGTTAAAAATCATGCAAATAAAAATTAGGTCAAACAAAATGTTTATTATGTATTTTGGAGCTGAATAAAAATAAAATGATGGTCTTTTTTAAAGAAAAGAGTTTTTTTAATAGACATAATTAAATGTATTCATTACCTAATAAGTGTGTGTTGTGTGATTGATCGGTGATGGCTAGTCGAGAAGGCAAGATATTCAAGTAGACTGTTAGGAGCTGTAAACATTTTGTTTAAAACTTTATTAAAAGTTTTAAAGACGTGTTAATAAAAAATATATATATATTTAATATTTTTTGACATACCGATAGATGGCGTAATGGACAATAAACTACTACGTTTCTGCAATATCTTCGCTTTTTATCGTCTAAACCACATCATTAGACAAAAATAATTCGAGAGCGGTCTGCGGTAGGTGATCTCACTTAGCTTTGAAGAGAAATATCTTCGGCTAGTGTAAAAATCTGCATCTCCAAGTTGGACAGTGTTCCGAGAGATGGTACTTTGCATTGCAAGGAAATTGCATGCAGTAAGGAGTTTTTTCCTATTTTAATTTTCAAATAAAATATCGCATCATTTTAGCTTTTAAAAAAGTATATGCGACAATTTTCGTCAATATGACGTCAGCTTGCTGCTTGGGAGTATCTGCATTTGCCCACTTTCGTGTCTTTTGTTATCTTTTTGCCAATAACTTATTAATGATGGATGCCATCATCTTAAACGCATTTTTGCCAATAACTTATTAATGACGGATGCCATCACTTTATCTGCAACACGTGGCCTAATAACGGCCAATTGCCCACTTTCGCGTCTTTTTGATACCTTTTTGCCAATGCCTTGCCATTAAAGAGTGTTGGCAATGCCAGTAAATTAAATGTGATGGCTAGTCGAGAAGGCAAGATATTCGGGCAGACTGTTAGAGCTGTAAACATTTTGTTTAAAACTTTATTAAAAGTTTTAAAGACGTGTTAATAAAAATATTATATATATTTAATAGTTTTTGACATACCGATAGATGGCGTAATGGACAATAAACTACTACGTTTCTGCAATATTCTCGCTTTTTATCGTCTAAACCGTACCCATTAGAGCAAAAATAATTCGAGAGCGGTCTGCGGTAGGTGATCCTCACTTAGCTTTGAAAGAAATATCTTCTGGCTGGTGTAAAAAATCTGCATCTCCAAGTTGGACAGTGTTCCGAGAGATTGGGGTAACTTTGTGCATTGCAAGGAAATTGCATGCAGTAAGGAGTTTTTTTCCTATTGCAATTTTCAAAATAAAATATCGCATCATTTTAGCTTTGAAAAAAGTATATGCGACAATTTTCGTCGAATCAATAAGACGTCAGCTTGCTGCTTGGGAGTGTCTGCATTTGCTCCACTTTCGTGTATCTTGTTATCTTTGCCAATAACTTATTAATGATGGATGCTATCATCTTAAACATTTTTTGCCAACTTGTTGATGGATGCCATCACTTTACCTGCAACACGTGGCCTAATAACGGCCAATTGCCCACTTTCGCGTCTTTTTGATACCTTTTGCCAATGCCTTGCCATTAAAGAGTGTTGGCAATGCCAGTAAATTAAATGTACAACGTTTAAAAAAACTAAAAAACACGCTTTTATATGCAACCGAACTAAAATTAAAAATAATTTTTCATTAAAAAAATATTTTCACTTCATAGTAAAAAGCGTGGGGTGCTTAATATATTAAATGTTATAATTATTATATTTGCACAATATCTATGATGGAAAAGTTATGAAAAAATAGTAAAATGCACCCCCACGCTTTTTACTATGAAGTGAAAATATTTTTTTTAATGAAAAATTATTTTTTAATTTTTAGTTCGGTTGCATATAAAAGCGTGTTTTTTTAGTTTTTTAAACTATTAATTATTTTTCATTTTTTAGTTCGTTATATTGCACAAAAATTCTTAATATAACAGTAAATTAGAACATACTATTTAATTAAGCAGCAAAAAGAAAATAACCAGCCCCCTATGAAATGACAATGGTAGCAAATTTTAAAATTTGCAAAAGATTGCAACTCACTAAAAAATTTCTTCTTCATTAAGTAGCAAGTTTCAAATTTTGCCAACAGATGGCAATCCAGGCAATGTTTGGACCGTTGCCAACATTTTGTAATCCACTAAAAAATTTCTTCTTCATTTAATAGCAAAGTTTGAAATTTTTCCAACAGATGGCATCCTAGGTGTTGTTTTTATAATATAATGGAATTTTTTTCCTGGCGATTAAAAAAGATAAAGGGATACTGTTTGCAGATTATTGCATTGTCATGGGTCCTTAATACGTGTGCAAAGTTTCAAAGAAATCGAATAGCTGGAAGTTGGTTAAAATTAGGCTCAAAGATTCCGTTACATAGGCAGCCAGATAGATAGTTACAACCCAAGTTAATAAAAGCGTGTTAAAAA